>CAUYSK010024628.1:0-45603 GCA_963575035.1 Avahi laniger
GCCACCATGCCCAGCTAATTTTTTCTATATATTTTTAGCTGTCCAATTAATTTCTTTCTATTTTTGGTGGAGACGGGGTCTTGTTCTTGCTCAGGCTGGTCTCGAACTCCTGAGCTCGAACAATCCGCCCGCCTCGGCCTCCCAGAGTGCTAGGATTACAGGCGTGAGCCACTGCGCCCAGCCTAACATTATCATTTTTGAACTGAAAAAAGTGTGTGCTTTTATTTAAAATCACTCTTTGTTTTTCAGGCTCTGAATTACACTTTTAAATTACTTGGGCAGATCTCATTTGCCAATCCGAAGCTCAGTTTTTCCCTTTCTGAGTCGGCTAATTTTTAGGGCATTGGCATGTGTATTTTTTTGGTGTTAGCATTGCCCTTCGAAGTTCAATCCTAGGGTTGGGGGAGTCGGTTAATTAGGCGTGTTCTGAGTCCCCATGGGCATCCTGAAAATGCAAGGGAAGAAACAGATTATAGGCAATTGTAAAGGAGGTGTCAAGGTTAAGATGAGCAAGGTTTCAAGTCAAATGGCCAGAGTTTGGCCAGGCGTGGTGACTTATGCCCGTAATTCCAGCACTTTGGAAGGCTGAGGCAGGAGGAACGCTTGAGGCCAGGAGTTTGAGATCAGCCTAGGCAACATAGCAAGACTCTGTTTCTACAAAAAATAAATTTAAAAATTAGCCAGGTGTGGTGGTACGCACCTATAGTCTTAGATACTCAGGAGGCTGAAGTGGGAGGATCACTTGAGCCCAGGAGTTCGAGGTTACAGTGAGCTGTGATTGTGCCACTGCACTCTAGCCCGGGCAATAGAAACAGAGTGAGACCCTGTCTCCTAAATAAAAATAAAAATATAAAAGGTCAGAATTCAAATCTTGGCTTCAACATTTACTGTGAATTTATTCTTTCTAGGCCTCAGCTTTCTCATCTTTAAATTAGGTATAATAGTTACTATTTTTTACTAATTTTACCAATTTGTATAACAAACTACCCCAAAACTTAGTAGCCTAAGACAACCATTTAGTCTGTGCATGGATTCTGTGGGTGAGGAGTTTGGACAGAGCAAGGTGGCTAGCTTACTTCTCTGTATGGTGGGGAATTAGGACAGGGCTCATCCAGGATGACTTGTCACTGCTCTCTGAATTCTGGGGCTTCTCCTGGAAGGCTCAGTCACATGTCTGTGACGACCACCGGCTGTCAGCTGGGGACCTCAGTTCCTCTCCACCTGGGCTTCTCCATGCGGTATCTCTGTGCGGGCTCCTTTGGGCTTCTCCACAGCCTGATGACTGGCTTCCTCAGAGTGAGTGTCTCAAAAAGAGCAAGCCAGGTGGAAGCTGTATCACCTCTTCTTAACCTAGTCCCGGAAGTCCCACAGTAACACTTCTACTGCACTCTGCTCTCTAGAAGTGAGTCACCGAGGCTGGTCCTCGGTGGAGGACTGGTCCATTCAAGGGGACCTGGTCCACCAGCCTGGTCCACCGAGGTTGGTCCATTCGAGGGGAGAGGAATTAGATTCTATCTTTTGCACGAGGAATGCTAAGGAATTTGCTAAGGTTCAGGGGATTCTGGTTATCCGAGCGTTCATAATCCAAGTTCCCACATTGGCCAGGTTGCCGAGGGAAGCAAAAGTCATCATAACAAGGAAATATTCACCAATGAATCGTGATTTCCTGCCTCCTCTCTCGCACCAGCATTCTTCCTCACTGAAGCTAAGGACTCTGTGCACCAAGCCCCATCAAGCCAAAGTCTTTACCGCTCAGCCTCCCCCCGGGAGCCCAGTGTGAATGCCTGCAACACACAACACAAGGCAAGCATTTGCAAAGCGCTATTGCAAGTCTTGCAGAAGGTTCAGGATCTCATGCAGCCATTAAGAAGGATGTAGGAAAACTGCTAGAATCACATGCAAAACCATTAGCAAACACGGACGTGACAGAGTTAAACTAGTTAATAAGCAGAAAAAAGAAAATCAATAAGAACATAATAGGCACTTCAAGAAAGCATGGTTTTAGGATAAATAAACTGCTATGTATTTGGACAACTGGAATGTCAAATGGTCATCAAAATGAGTGACTATGACTATAGCAACACACAGCAATACGGTAGAATCTTAGCAATTAAGTGAAAGAAGTACTAAAAGAAGATATACAGTTAAAAACAACTGTGTGTGTACATATATACACACTATACACACACACTTATTAGGACTACATAGAGCACCCTACAGCTATAAAACTGTCTAAAGGATATTGAACTCAGGGTTCTGGATAATGATCACCTTGGGCCAGGGAGGAAATGAAATAGATTGGGGAGACCATACAGTCAGAGGCAAATTGCTAACAAAATCCTAATCTTATTTTGGGTGGAGGATTTGAGGGTGCCTATTATACTATTAAAAATCACTAATATTTAAAAAGTAAATAAAAGAGAGCCACACATGGACCAATGAGGCTATATCATGAACCAAGAATTATGACAAATCTAATAGTGTATATGAGGTAAAATAAACAATATCAAAATAAAACAAGGATAATAACATTTGCCTCATAAAATTATTGTGAGGATTAAATGAATTAATATATTTTAAACATTCAGAACAGTTCCTGGCACACCGAAAGCACTATACTGTAGATGTACTTCTGCTATCATTGTTTTTACTTTATGCCAAGGGTTAACGACCATTTATTAGCATGCGAAACTACAGTTCATTAAGCTGTGTTGCAGTGGACACTGTTAGCTTTCTTCCCAGATACTTATTTCCTCTTTCTTTGCTACCAGAAGTCTGCTTTTTTTTCGGGATGGCAATGAGCCCAGACCCAGGCAAACTATTTGCCTTTCCAGGTATTTGCTCGTATAGCGGGTATCCATGGGAAACAGTCCTAGCAGATGGCATATAAGCAGAAATCTCCTGGGGGGCTCTAGGAAAACTTTTGCTTTTCCTGATAAAAGAAGATGATGTGACTGGCTCTATCCTTATATCTTCTTTTTCCTTGCCTTAAATGTGATGTAATGCCTGGAGCCTCAGCAGCTATCTTGTTACTGAGGCAACAGGCATGAAGACAAAAGCAGGTATGCTAAGAATGTCAACATGAAAGAAAGAATGAATCTTATTTTACTTTTTGCATTTTATTGATTACTCTTGAAGTTGAGCATTCTTCTAAGTACTGATATGTGATTTTAAAAAAATCTATGTTTAAATTAGCCTTAAAATTATTTTGATAAGCATAAAATAAAAAAATTCAAAGTCATGAGAAAGCATTGAGGCATAATTTAATTAATAGTATTTTTCTCTCAGTGGGACCTAAAATAATGATGCATTTTGTGGTTGATGGCATCTTAGATTTACTCAGTTATGGTAAGAACTTCATATTTTCAGTTCTCACAATTTGATTTGTGATCCCCGCAGAAGATGTTACTGGATCTCTTGCAACATTGGGTTGGGGGAGGAAAATTAAAATGGCAATGAACACATTATAAAGCTTTGCAGCCTAGTTCACCCATATCAGTTAAGAATGCATTTGGCTGCAGAGAACAGAGACTCAAACAACAATCGTGTAAACAAATAGAGATTTATTTTCTTTTCATAACAGGAAATCTGGCAGTGGCAGTCTGGGTGGCTAAGAAAAGATTAGACAGAAAACTGCTGGTTTTTTTAAAAGCTTTTGAGCATATGTATCTTCCCCCCTCAACTATTGTATTAGCTATCCATTGCTCTGTAGGAATTACCTCAAATCTTAGACACTATGATGATAAACATTTATTATCTCACAGTTTCTGTGAGGTGGGAATACAGGAGTGGCTCGGGTGGGGTTCTGCTCGGGGTCTCCCACGGGCTTACAGTTAAACTGTTGGCTCGAGCTGCCGTCAGCTGAAGGCTCTACTTGGGGGTGGGATCCCCGTCCCAGCCCTCTCATGACTGTTGGCAAGAGGCCTCAGTTCCTTGCCGGCTGTGGGCCAGAGAACTCAGTCCCTCACCTGGGCCTGGCTATAGGCTGCCCGAGTTTCCTCGTGACACGGCAACTGGCTTTCTCCAGAGCAAGTGATGAGAGAGAAAGAGAGAGGGAGAGAGAGAGAGAGGACAATGGAAGCTGCAGTATCTTTCATAGTTTTATAACCTCCTCTCAGAAGCGACATCCATCCCTTCAACTGTATTTAATTGGTCACACACTGACTGCCGGGGACCGTGGGGAGAGGACAATGTAAGGGTATAAACACCAGGAGGCAGGGATTATTAAGGGCAAACCTGAGGCTGGCTACCACATCTCTGTGTGTGTGTGTGTGCGCGTGTGTATGTGAAAAGCATAATTAATTAAAAGTGGAAAAATAAATAACTAAAAAACTCTAGATAAAAACAAAACGCCAAATAGCTGCTACTAATTCACTCTTCCACCAAAAATATATATACATGCCTGTTTCAGCACATATTTGCCGTCATTTGGTATTATTTGAAAATCCTTTTCTATTTTGGTTTATTCTTGTCATTTAACCTATGTAGCACATAAAAAGTAATATTTTAATTTTGTATCTTATTGCTTATTCCTAAGGTTGAACATTTAAAAAGTATTTTTAACCAGTTTTACTGCTTTTTCAGCAAGTTATGTCGTTTACCCAGTACATTCATGTAGTAGAATGTTAGTGATTTTTTAATATGTATGAGTTATATATATAAAAAAGGTATTACTTTTTGTCAAAAAAGAAAAAAAGAGGTAGTTGTCTAGATGGTGAGGAGCGTGGGGACCCTGTATTCCTCTGTGGCAGAGCTCCAAGGAGGGAATAGGATCTCAAAAGGGACATCTTGGTATTGTACCTTGGGAGGTGACTGGACCCCAAGTACTAGAGATTCCCCGCTCCCCCAGCCTCAGTAAGGTGCCTACAACTCATGTGGGACTATAAGCAGGAGCTGGCAGGCTTCAAGGCCCCCATTCCTGGGCAGGCATGAGGTGGCTGTCAGTACCCCTGATGATGCCTCAGGTGGAAGGCTGGCCTGTTTCTTGAACCAGGTGCTACATCTGGCTTCTGAGGCATCTCTGGGAGCCAGAGGAGCTCCAGTGATAATGAAGATTGAATTTTCTTCTAGTCTGGCAATATCAGGCCAATTTAATTAGATTTTTAAAATGCAAATGGATACTTTGTATATGTATGAGTTTAACTTCTTAGAGACACATCTTTCATATTTTCTTATTTAAAAATCCATCAACTTAAAAAAAAAGCTACTGAAGGCTGGGCGAGGTGGCTCACGCCTGTAATCCTAGCACTCTGGGAGGCCAAGGTGGGAGGATTGCCTGAGCTCAGGAGTTCGAGACCAGCCTGAGCAAGAATGAGACCCCATCTCTACTAAAAATAGAAAAATTAGCCGGGCATGGTGGCGCGTGTCTGTAGTCCCAGCTACTCAGGAGGCTGAGGCAGGGGGATCGGTTGAGCCCAGGAGTTAGAGGTTGCTGTGAGCTATGGTGATGCCACTGGCCTCTACCTGGAGTAACAGAGCAAGTCTGTCTCAAAAAAAAAAAAAGTTACTGAGATAATTTATGACCTCTTTTCACTCTCTTTCTCTTGGCTCTGTATACCACAACATGAATTTACACTTCAACAGAACACTGTAATGCAAGAAGTGGCTTTATTATTTTTATTTTTAAAAAACAATATAAAATCTGACTCAGCCTGTTTCCTCAAGGAGTTAGGGAGAAATCCTAATTCTTTGTTTCTTTTTTTTTTGCCTGCCCATTCCCTTGTCCCAAGCTCAAACAACTTTGGGATCTCAGGGAGAGGTTCTGGACTTTAGGCCAGTGGTCTCTGCGGTCGCTGTGAGGAGCTTGGTGTCCACACTTCAGTGGTCCCCACTGCTCAGTAACCCTAAAGGCTGTGGCTTAGAGCTCAGTCCCAGCCAAGTGTCCACTCAGCGAGCCTGTCAGGCAGTCTGCCACCCCATGCTCTGGGAGGAAGTCAGACACATGCCCCAGAGTGGGCAGAACCCGCCACCTGTCTATTTCCCCAAGGGGAGGGAAGTCCCACTTGCTGCAGTGGATTGGGAACCATGCCTTCTTCCCTCAACTTTTCAAATCAACACTCCCTACTCACCCACATAATCTAGACCTTTACCTTTAAGAGCCTAGATTTTTCCAAAACAAAAGTCCTTCAACTCTCCAAGGGGGCAAGAAGTGGGCAGTCCTCTTGGAGCTACAAAGAGAAAATGCCTGTCATGCTTTGGCGGTGAATCAGCAGGGAAACCAGCCCCAACTCGGACTGAGGTCATTCCGACAATAAGTCACACTGTTGCATACAAAGCCCTCGTGGTCTGACTCCGATGCAACGATCCAGGGGTGTCTCTGAGCATTCCTTCTCATGTATGCAGTACTCTTACTTCCTCAAACATCTTTTCTTCCCTTCTCCACCTGGTTCATCTCTCAAGGTCATTCGGATCCTCGAAAAGGTGCCAGGGCTCCAGGTTGGCCCCGTAATCCTGGTGGCCTTTCCTCTGAGGTTGTGAGCTGACTGACACAGTGCCTGCACAGTGTCCCAGGCAGGAGTGTGCCAGTAAGCTCTCCTCACGTGTGCCTCCTTCACAGGAAGTAAAACCTTTCCCAGAACCCCCAGCAGTCCTCCCCTCATGGCTCATTGGTCAGGATCGGGTCACGTGGCCACCCGCAGCTGCAGGGGAGGCTGGGAAAGCAAGGTCCTGGCAAAGCGGAATGGGATTGCTATAGCTGGTTTAGACAAATCGTGATTTACGCCCAGACCAGAAACACAGTTGCTGCGTGCCTGCGAAAAATGAGCCCCTTTAATAAGAAAAAAGGGAAGAAACGGCTAAACAAATTTACCACAGAGATCTTGCTCCGTCAACTATCCCTTCTTCTCCTTTAACACGCCAGGGACTGCTTCTACTCTGCTTGCCCCTTCCACGGAAACGGAGTGTTTAGATCCGTAGGTGCTTGGCCAGAGGGAGGTTTGCGTTTCCCAGCCTCTCTCGCAACTGAGTGCGGCCATGTGACCAGTTTCTGAGAATGAGCCAAAAGGGGAAGAAATGGAGGTGAGTTCCAGGTATCGAGGAGAAAGGTCATTTTCTCCCTTTCTCTCCTCCCATGGCTGAAGGGCGAATGTGGTGGGGAGCCACCGGGACCACGCAGACCACCTTGAACCACCGTGCCCTTCCGTGAGGGAGCAGCACGAGAGGAAAACTTCCACCCTGTTTGCGACCACGCTGAGATCCTAACACAACTGCCTCCGATCTTCTGCTGATCAGCATGCGAAAGTCTCTCCTGCCTCAATTTCTTCCTTGCCCCTGTGTTTCTCTCTAATCCACCTTCAGTCTTTCTCTGTGTCAGTCAGAGTGAGCAACAGATACCAACTCTTACCTGATTTTAAGCAGAAAAATCATAGATCGTAGACTTGCGAAGCCTGGATAATCTTGTTCACCAGCTATTTATTGCCATAACGATGCCACACAAACGACCATGAAGCCTCTGTGGCACATAGCAGTGAACGTGCATTTAGTCCACATATCTGTGTGATTCGGGTTATCTGGGGCTGGAGAGCCGGGCTGATCTCAGCTGGACGCACTCAAGTGTCGGAGGTCAACCGTTGGCTGGCCAGGCAGCTCTGTTGATTTCAGCTGAGCTCGTTCATATGTCTGAGGCTCATCTGGCTGTTGGCTGATCTAGGATGGGCTCAGCTGGGCTAAGTCAGGGAGACTCGGCCTAGTTCCACGTGTCTCTCATCATCCAGCAGGCCAGCCCAGACATGTGCTAACGGCAGAGGGTAACAGTGGGGGCAAGCCTGGTCACACAAGTGCTTTTCAAGCCTCTGCTTATGTAATGTTTACTAACAGCCCATTCACCAAAGCAAGTCACGAGGGCGAGCCTAGAGTCAGGATGGGAAGTTCCAACAAGATGAGGCCCTGAAGTGAGCCCATGCATGCAATCAATCTACTACACTACATTCAGAGGCTTTCCCTACAGGGTGGTAGCCAGCATCACAGCACAGAGCTGGGTCACTGAAGACACTGCTACGGCCACCGATGAGCATTTGACTCCAGAGTTACTAGAGGGTACTATGACCTTCTAGCACCAGATCCTGAATGCTGATGCTGCCACAGCTATTTTCCCAAACTGGGTGTTGCTGCCACGGCACTGCCCATCGATAGAATGGGTTCTTTTCTGCTTCCATGTCTTCACATCACAAGCACCACCCCTCGTGCCCCGACTCAAAGTCTAGGCTGGGTGCATTTTATTTAGCAGAGCCTATGACATGTGGCCATGACTTAGTAAACACGAAGGGTGGGGAAGTGAGTAGCTGGCATTTTCAGCTACAATACTGGGAGGGAGGGTCTGCTTCCCACAAAGTTTCATGTTAACAGAATGGGAAATTCTCCATGAGTGGGAAAGGTGTTTAAATCACGGGAATCTACAAAACCAAAACAGAACAATAGTGACGACGAGGAGGAGGAGCCTCTCGTTCTGTTCACAGCTAAGCTTCTTAAAAGAGTACCCCTAGCTCACTTTTCTACTTCCCCTCTAATTCACTGCCGTAGTAATCAGCTATTGCCGCAGGAATGATGCAACATTCAGTAGCTTCAAACTACAAGCCTCTGTTTCTCTCACTCATTCTCCAGGCTGCAGGTTGGCTGTGGGGTGGGCTCCAGGCTTCAGTGAGGGTTTTTGTCTGCTTCCCGTGTCTCTTATCCTCCTTGCAGCAGTAGCTCCCCAGGGCACGCTCTCCACTTGGTGAATGCCTCCAGTCCCCTGCCGATAAGCACGCGAAAGT
This sequence comes from Avahi laniger, assembly GCA_963575035.1. Classification (NCBI taxonomy): domain Eukaryota; kingdom Metazoa; phylum Chordata; class Mammalia; order Primates; family Indriidae; genus Avahi; species Avahi laniger. The sequence goes on from CAUYSK010024628.1 coordinate 8,751, forward strand.
CTCTCCCGCCTCGATTTCTCCCTTGACCCTGTGTTTCTCTGTAATTCATCTTCAGTCTTTCTCTGTTAGTCAGAGTGAGCAACAGATACCAACTCTTGTCTGATTTAAGAAGAAAAATCATAGCTCACAGACTTACAGAGGAGGCTGGAGAATCATGTTTACCAGCTATCTATTGCCACAAGAGTGGCAAGAGGGGGAGTGAAAACATGCGATGGGAACCCACGTGGGGAAGAGGTGGAAGTGACAGAGGAGAAGGCAGTCAATAAAAGGAGAGCCATTAAGCCACCTGCCACAATGGACAACGCGAGCTCAATCCTGTAAGGAAACTCTGGGAAACACACACCTCAGAATTGTCCTCCTTAAGTGCGGGAAGGAGCTGGGGTATTTATCCAACTACTCCTGAGAGTCACTGGTTGAGTGCAGCTTCCAGGAGGAGTTAACTCCCAGGCATCTCTGGTATGCCGGGAGTGTGAACAGCACGGCTTTCTGTAGCTCTTGGGAGTTGGTGGAAAAGACTTCGGGCAAAGAGATGCACTTGGCACACCAAGAGGTCAAGGGATGTGGGTGAGGCACTGACAGCATCTCCTACGTGGTTTTTCAAATGTAACTTCTTAGGTAGACCTCCGTAGTCCCACATATGTTTATCCTTCTGTCTAGGGTGCTTTCCCCTCCCTTTCTAGTAAACTCCTATTCATCCTTCAAGACCCTCCCCAGCTTCCTAAGCAGAGAAGGCCACACTCCACTCTGTGTTTTCTTAGGACATAGGATATACCTCTATTTTTATCACTTTTGATACTGCTTTACTTACTAGCCTGACTATGCCACTAGATTATACACTCGTTGAGGGCAAAGACTATGTTCACGGCTTTTCTTTTTTTTCTAGAGTGCAGTGGTGCAATCATAACTCACTGCAACCTTGAACTCCTGGGCTCAAGGGATCCCCCTGCCTCGGCCTCCTGAGTAGCTGAGATTACAGGCATCACCGCGCCTGGCTAATTTTTAATTTTTTTGTAGAGACGGGGTCTCAATATGTTGCCCAGGGTGGTCTCAAACTCCTGGCCTCAAGCAGTCCTCTTGCCTTGGCTTCCCAAAGTGCTGGTTTGGTGTCTGGAATGTAGTAGTTACTCAATAACAGCTAGTTGGATGGAAGAATTAATTTCTGTCGACAGACTGTGACCATGTTATGGTGCAGTGCTGCATTAAACTGAGGCCAACCTGAGGCAAAATCCTAGTTTTTTTTTTTTGTTTTTGCCCCTTTCTCACTTTCATGGTATTCCCCTTTCTGTTTTTTGAGACAGAGTCTTGCTCTGTCACCCAGGCTGTAGTGCAGTGGCATCATCATAGCTCACTGCAATCTCGAACTCCTGCACTCAAGTGATTCTCCTGCCGCAGCCTCCCTAGCAGCTGACTACAGGCGCACGCCATCACGCCCAGTTAAGTTTTTCTATTGTTGGTAGAGACGGGGTCTCACTTTTTCTCAGGCTGGTCTCGAACTCCTGTGCTCAATTGATCCTCCCGCCTCGGCCTTCCAGAGTGCTAGGATTACAGGCGTGAGCCACTGTGCCCAGCCTAAATTAGCATAAACTTAGTGCATAAAACAACAGAAATTTATCCTCTCATAGTTCTGGGGGCTGGAAGTTCAAAATCAAGGTGTCGGCAGGGCTACATGCCCTTCAAAGGCTCTTGGGGAGAATCCTATCTTGTCTCCTTCGGGTTCTGGTGGCTCTGGGCATTACTTGGCTTGTGGCAGCATCCACATAAACTCCAATCTGCCTCTGTGGTCACATTGCCTCATTCTCTTCTGTCCGTATGTTCTCTCTTATAAGGACATTTGTCATTGGATTTAGCACCCAACCAAGTAGTCCAGGATGATCTCACCTTAAATCCTTAACTTAATTAAATCTGTAAAGATTTTTCCCAAATGAGATAACATCCCGGGGATTTGGATGTAGACGTATCCTTTGAGGGGGCCGCCATTCAACCCATTGTATACCCATTTGTACATTTTGAATTGGCACTGTGTACAAATTTATGACAAGAGAAAGGAAGGAAGAAAGATTTATATGTGACTGAACAGAGATTAAGGTTTCTACTTTTCAGTTTCCTGTTCAACCCAATTTTGTTCTTCTCTTCGGATCTGACTTTGAACCCTCCCCTCATTTTTATTAATACTTACTGCTGAAACCATATTATAGGAAATGAAAATAGAACTCTCATCCCTGTGGGTGAAAGTTTAAGGTAGTACAATCACTTTGAAAAACAACCGGGCAGTTTTTGCAAAGTTGAACATAGGAACACATGCTCAACCAGCAATTCCACTCCTTCATCAGCGTCCTAGAGAAACGCTGCTGCTTGTTCACTTACCCAGAAGACATGGATAAGGATGTTTACAGCAGCAGAGTTCACAGGGGCACAGAATGTGAAACAACCAAATGTTCATAGCATAGACAAAATGCAGTATTTACAAAACGGAATAGTATACAGCAGTGAAAACAAGTGAACTACAGCTATGCTCATTGACATGGGTAAATCTCAAACTACATTATTGTCTAAAAGCAGCAGGCAATAGAAGAATGAATAAAATAGCAATATCATCCTTACTATTAATGTAAACAATATATTACTGAAGGTTACAAATATAGGTGGAAAGTATGAAGAGAAGCAAGGGGATGATTAATACAAAATTCTGCACAGTGGTTACGCCTGAAAGGGAGAAAATGGGGAGTACTTATAGGACGGGACCCCCAAGAGGCTTCTAAGGTACTGATAATGTCCTATTGTATATCATGGGGAGCAGGCACATGAGTACAAATGTTATTTGTCAAACTGTACATAATAATTTTATACATTCTTTTGTGCATGCGATATATTCAACATGCCATGAGAAAACTCTCCTATAGGTGAGCATGTGGAGCAATAGAAACTCACACTCGTTTCTGTGAGGATGAGAATAAAAAAAATTGGAAAGACCACTTGGGAGGGCATTTCACAATATCTAGTAAAGTGGAAGTTATGCATGTTCTGTGTTTTAGCAATGTCTTTCCTAGGTGTTCCTAGACTGAGCCTGAAAGCAGTGGTTTTCAAGCTTTCTGACCATAACCTCTTACTGAGAAATATATTTTACCTTACAACCAAGCACATCTATTTATCTATCTCAAGCACATACACAAATGCGTACACATGCACATACGTGTAAGTGTGTAAAAAAAGCTGCAATAAAAATTTTGCAAAGCAATACCTGCAACATCTTCTGAATTTGTCTATTCTTGTCTATTCTGTTTCATTAAAGGTCCAGAACTTTAAGTTAATTTCAACTCACTAATAGTTGATGCTGTGGTCTGAATGCTGGTGTCGCCTCAAAATTGATGTGTTACAGCTTAATCACCAGTGTGATGTTATTAGGAGGAAGACTCTTTGGGAGGTGATCAGGACATGAAGGTGGATTTGTGCCCTTATAAAAGGAGCTCAGAGAGATTCCTTGCCCTTTCTACCATGTAAGGACACAGCTAGCAGGTACCATCTATGAACCAGGAAACCGGCCCAAATCTGCTGGCATTCTGTAGTTCCCAGCCTCTGGAATTGTGAGAAGTGAATTTCTGTAGTTTATAAGTTTTTATCCAATCTATGATACAAGCTACTTAATGTATGATATTTTGTTACAGCAGCCCAGACTAAGACAATCGAAAAACTGTAATTTGAAAAAAATTGTACTAGAGAAAATTTTGCCCCCCAAAACGTATAAAAGAATGTTGACCAAGCAATGTTCAAAATAAAAATAATTGGAAATGAGAATTGAGGAATATTCACATAATGGAACAGTATATTGCAGCTAAGATAAATAAACTAGAGCTCCATATATAAACAGAATGTTGAGTGAAAAAGGCCAGTTGCTGAAACATATGTACAGTATGATGCTATTTATAAAGTTTCAAAACATGAAAAACATGTTGTTTATGGGTACACACATATGTAGTAAAAGTCTACAACATGCATGGGAATGCTGAACATGTAACTCAGGGTCGTGGTTTCCACCAGAGAGAGGGAGGGGAATGGGATCAGAGAGGGACAAAAATGGGACTTTAATTATATTTTAAGATTTTTTTGTATTTTAATCTTTTCCTTATTATTATCTTTTCTTTATCATTTATTGCAGAGGTTGGCAAACTACCACTTGTGGGCAAAATCTGATGTGTTATTTTTATGTGCCCTCTGAGATAAAAATGATTTTTTACATTTTTAAATTGTTAAAAAGGTGAAAGAAGAATATTTCATGACATATGAAAGTTCCATAGTTCAAATTCAATGTGGATAAAGTTTTATTAAAACACAGCCATGCTAGTGTATTTGTTATATACACTGTCTATGGTTGCTTTCATGCTACAACAGCAGAGTTGAATAGCTATAACAGAGACCTCTATGGCAAAGCTTAAATATTTACAATCCAGCCCTTTATAGAACAAGTTTGCCAACCTCTGGTTTATTGTGTGACATATATTTTATAATATTAAAAATATGGTAATATTAAAGAAAAATTCCAGAAGCAAAAAATGTATAATTCTACCATCTACCAAAATTTGCTTAATTTTTCCATGTTTTCTTCTAGATGTTGACAAAACCCACATATTTTTATTGAAATCAGGCAAAGGCATTTTGCATTCTGCTTTTTTCCCTGCTGTACATCATTTCATACACCTTTCGTGTGCTATGTAGCATTCAAATTTGCAGTCTTTAATGGTACAATAGGTTTCAAGTTTACAGACCACACGCTATAATTTGTGTAACTGCCTCGTTTAAACCTTTATATTCTTTCCATTTCCCTCTATTTATTAATGGTTACAAGGCAAAGAACATCTTTGTATGCAGAGCTTTTCCTTGCTCTTCTTGACTTATATTCTTAGAATAAATTCCTTGGAATAAAATACCTAATCTTCCCTTCACCCTCCAAACTCTTACCACTTCTTCCTGTCTCTACTCCAATAACCTCTTGCTTCTTTAGTCTTTTCTCATTCCCTTGCCTTCTCTAACGTAACCGATCTTTGTCAGTTGGCTCTTCCTAGCGCTTGTTCAGGTACTAAAAAAGCTCTCTTGCCCCGAAGCCCCAGCTCAACCTCACCACCTCTTAGGTGGTGCAACACTGCGCAATGCACTGTGAGCGCTGCTTCTTGCTCTAATTCCTTAAGCCTCCCTCTCTCGTCACTGTGTCTACTTTCTTTGCTCCACTCCTTTGCTGAGCTTAAAGTCTGTTGGTGATCTCTCTGTAAGTCCAAAGGCTTTTTTCTCTATTTTTATCTTCCCATCGGAGCTGCTGCTCTGAAACGACCTCCCTACTGTTCTTGGGGCTTTCTCCTTCCCCTCCTGTCCTGTCTCTACTCACAGTTTGTCTCTTTCATGCAACTTTCTCAGTGGGTTGGGATATGCCCGCTCTTTTCAGTCCACATTCAACCCAGGCATATCTCATTCCTTTCACTCAACTTTGCCACTTTCTAAGTTGTTTTACTCCCCTTTGAATGAAGATGAAGGAGGGAAAAGTAAACACTTGCAGGCAGACAACATTGAGAGTCCTCTACTCACAGCTTCGAAATGATCAAACCCTTTAGGTAAGTTCAAGGATCACAGGCCATACTCTGCTAGTCACAGAAGATCTGCAAAGGGAGGTCCATGGATTAGCAGCATCAGGGTCACCTGGGAGCTTGCTAGAAATGCTGAATTGTAGGCTCCACCTCAGTCCTACTGAATCAGAATCTAGGCTTTTAACATAACCCAGCGATTCACATGTGCAATGAATCATAAGCAGCACTGGTCCAGTGGACCACTGAGTGCCTGCCATGAAAACCCTCCATCAAAATGGCTCCAAAGACCCCTTGGGAACCTCAAACCTATGATTTTTCATCTCTAGCTGGGCAAAGTTTGGCGTAAGGGTGATCTGGCTGTCATAGCTGTCACTCCTTTGATGGTAGCTGACCAATTGATATCTGGCTAGCGGTCTCCCTTTGCTTCATTCTAGGTGCAGATACATTCCTCTGAAGCTGCAAAAGAGTTTAAAGAAGACAATCTTTCTCAAGAGATGAAGAGTGGTCTTCAGTCAAGAAACAGACAAGTTTACAGAATCTTTGGTAGAGTGGACAAATCCTTTAGGGGTTGGGAAACATTGTTTCTTTAAACTTTCCCAACAACAATGCGTATAAACAACATAGAACCAAAAAGACAAGATATGTTTATATTCTTCATTTTCTCACTCAGTAAATATTTATTAAGCACCTACTACACGCCAAACACTATTCTAGCTGCTGGGGATCCAGCAGGGAACAAAACAGACAAAGTCTTTGCCTTAGTAGAGTTTACATTCTAGGGAATGGAGATGAACAGCAAACAAGCACATAATTCGACTTATAGTGATAGTGCTTTAAAGTAAAATAGAGTGGTGGAGCCCACTCTTTAGGATGGGTGTTTAGGGAAGGCCTCTCCAAGGTGAAGACATTTGGGAATATATGTGAATGAAATGAGGGAGCAAGCCATCCAGATTATTTGCAGGAAGAGAATTCCAAGCAGAGGAAACAGCTAATGCAAAGACCCTGAGGTAGGAACATGTTTGGCATGTTCAAAGTATAGCAAAAGGACCAATGAGTGTGGTTGGAGAAGATTAATCAAGGAAGAGGGCGGAATGAGATAAGACTGAAGAGGTGAGCGGAACCAAATCACATAGGAGCTTAAATTTTATGCCGAGTGCGATGGGAGCCACTGCAAGGTTTTGAGCAGAGGTGCGACATGATACAATCTACATTTTAAAAGCCTCTCTCTGGCTGCTCTGTGGGGAATGGACTCTCGGGGGCAAGAGTGGAAGCAGGGAGGCCTAATAACAGGTTGCTGTAAGGATGTGTGTGGTTGGTTTAGATTAGGGTGGTCTTGGCAGTGGTGGGGAGAAAGGGTCCAACAATCTCAACATCCCTATCAAATACTGGTTAAAAAGTTATCACCAGGCAACTAAAGTGAATTTTTAAAATCTTGGATGGGAAACTGGCTTAGATGTAGAAAACTAAGGTAGGAATAATAGGGCTTCTCTGGGTTGAGCAATGTAAACAGCATCCCCTGGGAATCAGTGTTATTTAACATTTCAGAAACAATGAAGAAAAAGAAATACTTTGAGACATTCTAGGTACATAAATTATACTTTGCTTTCCACATAGTAAAATGTCAAGTCAATAGGGAGCATATTCTGGAACATTTCTAAAGCTATGTAAGTAAACGGGAAAGTGTCTTGCCACATGGACAAGCATAAGGCAGCTCACATAGGGGAATACAATTCAGATGACATCTTTAAGACAATGAACTCTGAATGCAAACTGCTGTTTGCCACCAAAGTGAGGAATCTATAGAAGTTGTTGTAGACTCTTTCAAGACATCAGCTCTTCTAAAATCTAAAAGGCCAGCAAAAGTTTTGGCTGTCCAGAATAAAGGCAAAACATCAGCCTCAGCAAAACCTCATAACACACCTCTTAGGGCTCAGTGTGCAGTGCTAGTCATTGCACCCTAAGAAAAAGAAGAGCCACAGAAAGGCAGGTAAAATGATTAAAAGGACAGAGGGCTTTTGTTTGATGGGTTAAATGCCCATAAAGAAGATAAAATGAAAGGCTATAAAAGCTTGAAAGATTCAGAGAGAGCAAAACGGTCCTTGCATACAATCCCATAATTCTAAAATTAGAGGAAAAAGAAGCTTGAAAATGAGGGTAATGTCTATGTGGAAAGAGGCCATTGGAGGACATATAAAAGAAGGTCCTTCTTTACACAGAGGGTCCTTAAGTATTCTCCAATATGCGGAAGAACATGAGCAGTAAACGAGGTGGGGGAGGGGAGGACAACCAACTCACCGCAACAGTCCTTGGTTGGGACAAGAACTACTCTAGATGGTGCTTGCTTTCCTTCTCTCCCCAAATCACTATGGAATATAACCACAGAAACTCAAAAAGAGCAAAAATCACCAACAAGACATTCAAAAGATTCAAAATGCTAATATTAAAAGTCATTCTGAGTGAAAAGTAGATTGAAAATATATTCAAGGGTGAAAGATTTATAAGAGAATAATATGGGAAATCAATCATGTTTGGGGGGCATACATCCTTAATCTTTGTGGTTCACACCGTGGAGACATACTATGTCCTTGAAAGAAACAGCACTTGGTAATCTGAATTGAGTGGAGAGAATAAGAACCTTTCCTTAAGACCGTCCTTAACCCAGCCTTGTGAACCTTTCCTTACCCAGCATCTGGGTTCTCACAGCCAGAAAGGGAGAGTTGTGAATTGAAACAAGGATTAGATCATTTGAGTTTCACCCACAGCACAAGTCCTTCAATAGTTTCATTAACGGAGCACAGGGCGACTTTGATGAACCGTTACTCACCGTTACTCTAACAGTTAGTAACTCTGGGCTATTGGATCTCTACTGATTTTCCTTCCCAGAAAAACAAATCAGGATCTAAATGGAACAGGAATGGGAGTGGTAATAACCAGTCCGTCACTGAGTTGAGAGATGTTAAAAGCAGGCCACAACCAACGAAAGGGCCCTTAATTTTAGGTCAAAGATTTATATATATATTTATATAGGCAGATATATGTGCATATATATAAATAAAAATACACATTATGCTCTCTCCTTCCAAAAAATATTAGACCGAGGAACTTCATTCCCCACAAAGAAAACAATCCTCTTTCCTCTTTCCTATAGGTCCCTTTCTTTTACCTGTTTCTTCGCTCCAGGGGTAGGAACTTTCAGCCCCGCCTCCCTGCTCGCCCAAGCTCCGCCTTCCCGATCCACCTGTGTGCCCAGCCCCTGACGCCGCCGCTTAGCTTCAGCGCCCTGCAGGATTCCGGCTGCTGATTGGCCGCCCGTCCACGGCTTGCGCAGCCCACCAATGGCAGCGGCGCTGGGTTGGAGGGTGCCCACATCCAAGATGGCGCCCCCAGGAGCTGGGAGCGGGTGACCGGCGGCGGGGAAGCGGCCTGGGTTGGCCCTCAGATTGAGGGGTCCTGGGGGCATCTCGCCGGGCGCCCCCCTGGCCCGCCTACAAGGCCTTCCCGGGGCCAAAGCAATGGCCGCCGAGAACAGCAAGCAGTTTTGGAAGAGGAGCGCTAAGCTGCCGGGGAGGTGAGCCTAGGACGCTGAGAGGGAGAGGGGATTGGACCAAACCCTTCTAGATCCTGGTCCCTAAATCCCCGGGCCTGGGGCGCCACCAAGGCCAGAAGACTGGTTTGGGGAACGCGGGCTGCCTGGTGGCGGCAGGGCAGCTGTCAAGCAGAGGGGCGGGCAGACAGCTTTGGGGACGGCTGGACGTGGGTGCAGATCGGGATCTGGGGGCGGAGGTCTCAGGAGGGGTGACCTCCACCTGGGAAGTGGCTGAAGACGGGGCGTAAGGGGCAGTGGAGTTGGGTGAGTAGCGGTGTCTTGGGCTCGGAGAGCCATCCCCACGGCTGCTTTCCACTTTAAACAGAACTCCCTCCCGGGGGTCTCCACCACGCACAGGTGGTTGCTGGCACGAGATGGCCCCTTTCTTTGCCCCCCTAACTCTGCACGTTCTCGAAAGGCTCTGGTGGGAGTTGGGGGCCGCCTGCCGAGGGATCGGGCAGGAGAAGTGAGGACAATTCTCAAGCCCGACCTTAGTTTATCTTGAGTTGGCCCTCTCCCATTAGGGATTATTACACGGTGACCACAGAATCGGGTTTATTCCTTTGGCATTTTCTAAGGATTTGTCCAACCCCACGTGACCTCTTCCTCTTCTGCGTTGTAATGCTCTTGCACTAAATGCAAATACACTAAATTCTTTCATTCTTCAGTTGTTTAGTTGGAGAGCAGACCTTCTAAGCTACTTTCTGCCCCCGTGCTCCGCTTTGGTGTATGTTGGGACTTTTAGCAATTATCCATCCATCCATCAGCTATTGGTTTACAGTTTCAATTTGTTTGGGGCAGAGTCCCGGGAAGTATAAGGAGTGTGTGTTTCAGGCGTGAATTTAAGATTTCTGCCAGCCACAATCTACTTGGTGATGAAATTAGTGTTTGGTTGTGCCCCACATGCTACCTTTTATAATTGATTCAGGTCTTTTCCTCCTGGGATAATCCTTTGGACTTGTGACCCCGCCCCCCCCCCACTTTTTTCAAAGCTAGAGAGAAAAGAGGGTCAGTAGTGGCTATTAAGGATCCTATTAGACATATGGAGAAAAGGGTGGGAGGGGAATAAACCAACCTAATGGGTATTATGAACACTATTTGGGTGAGGGGCACACCTATAGCCAGGACTCAAGCATTACAAAAATGATCCATGTAACCTAAAACATTTATACCCCATTAATATTTTGAAATAAAAATAAAATTTAAATCACAAAATAAATTATGTAACATATCACATGCCAAGAACGATGTATGTTCTCTTCATGTGAATTTTCCTGGAACAAATACAAAGTTGATCATGATACTTCCAAAAAAAACCCCCAAAACAAAAAAATCCCAAATGCTTTTGAAATAAAGTTTGTGTGTGATAAGTCTCCTATGTGTAAAATCTATAATATTCATTCCAGAGGTCAGTGAAAGGTGTTTCTTCATTGACTTTTTCTTTGCTTTGTAAACTGCATGTTACTGAACAGTTTAAGAAGTCTAAAGTATTTTTCTCTTTTCATCTTTATTAACTAAAATTAGAATTTAACATGTCTGAAATATTGAAAACTCAACTTTCCAATTGCATTGTGATATTGTATAAGCTGTTGCTTTTTTCTAACATTTGATCAAGTAGAAAATAAAATTGTGAAATAAAACGCAAATATAAAAGAAAAAAGAAAAGGGTGAGAATCAGCTTTTAGTAATACATATTAAAATAATACAAGGGAATGCAAAGGTAGCTTCAGATTAGAGTGCTGTGGAATTACAGTGTTAAAGATGTTCTGTGTTTTTAGATAAGCACCACTTCCTGCCAACTGATTCCTTTTTCCTTCCTGGTCTAGTGAGCACTCCAGTTGTGCTAACTGCTGTTCTCTGGGGTTTTCCATAGTGAGATCATTAAATTTTGACATCCTGAGATTATAATCAGAATCAATAGGAAAATCATTATATCAGGAAGTAATTAATTTAAGAGATGTGAGACATGGCATGTTCTTTTGCCTTCTGACTGGTGGTTGCTATTAACAATCTTTTGTTTTCTGTATTTCCTCTTTTGGACTACAGACATAGCTTTTTAAAAGCACTACTTTTGTGCGATATGAACAGAAGTCTTTTTAGTTTCTTAAAGTTTTTGGCTTTTTCATACAGAGTGATAGAGAAAAGAACTTTTTTTTTTTTGACTCTTGGGCTCAAGCGATCCCCTTCCCGAGTAGCTGGGACTACAGACGCATACCACAACACCCAGCTGATTTTTCTATTTTTGGTAGAGACGGGTCTTGCTTTTGCTCTGACTGGTCTCGAACTACTGAGCTCAATCAATCCTCCCGCCTCGGCCTCCCAGACTGTTAGGATTACAGGCTGTGAGCCACTGCCCCTGGCCGAGAAAAGAACTTTGGAGTCCAGAAAAACTTGAGTTATTATTTGGGCTCTCTTACCTAGGTAGCCACAACAAATAATTGACTTAATTGCTTTAGGCCTCAGTTTCCTTATCTATGAAATGAGAACCCTCTTCACAGGGTTACTGTGAGGACTAGAGGAAATATATTTGTAAAGAAACTAGGACAGTATTTAGCACAGTATAGTTGCTCAAAACATAGTTATCAACTTTACTGTTAGAGCAAGTAAACATTTAAAAGAATGTTTCTCAGATCCTTACTGCAGCACTAGTCATTTATCTTCATTGTTTATTCTTAAGGCATTAAAATGTTGCCACAATTCATAATAGTTTTTTTTGTTTTGTTTTTTGAGACAGGGTCTTGCTCTGTCACTCTGGTTAGAGTGCAGTGGCGTCATCATAGCTCACTGCAACCTCAGACTCCTGGTCTCAAACAAACCTCCTGCCTCAGCCTCCGTAATAGCTGGAACTACAGGCATGCGCCACCACGCCTGGCTGCTTTTTCTATTTTTTGTAGAGACAGGATCTCACTCTTGCTCAGGCTGCCATAATCGTTTTTGGTACTTTGCTTGTTGAAGAGAAATATTGTGCAGTTGTGTGCTTTTAGCAGGGAAGCCCCAGGAGCCCTTGGTTATGGGAGAAAACTATCTGAGGTTCTTTAACATAGAAGGGTACTTTGATTTAAGGAAAATGTTAGAGCATTTTCTCAAGAATAGAACTTTTGTGCCTGTATTTTTGAAATCTTAGAGAAGAAAACTTTTTCCTGAGTGGAGAAATGACACAAATGACTGTAGTAGGTTCATTGAAACTTAGAATTGAAACTAATTTACTCTTTTTTGCAAATTGAAAGTTTAAAAAATCAAAACAATGGCAGGTTAATTTCAATTTCTTCGACCATGATCCAGTGACCTTAGTGACAACAAACAGGAATTTAATTAAATAAAATAGCCTAAGTTGAAAATGAATGAAACATTCTTCTTTAAAATAACAACTTTATTGAGATATAATTCACACACTGTAAAGTTCACCCTTTTGATGTGTACAGTTCGATGGTATTTAGTATATTCGTCTACAGTATAGGTATTTTATACAGTCATCTCCACACATTTCAGAACATTTTCAGTATTCCAGAGAGAAACTCTGTGTCCATTAGAGTACATTAGGAGTCCCTTCCCATTCCTTCTCCTCCAGACCCTAGTAGCTACTATTCTACTTTCTGCTCCTATGGATTTACCGATTCTGGACATTTCATATAAATGGAGTAATGTGACATGAGAGGCCTTTTGTGACTGGCTTCTTTCACTAAGCATGATTTCAGGTTCATCCATGCCGTATTATGTATCAGTACTTCATTTTATGACTAATATTTCATCATGTATATATACCACATTTTATTTATCCATTCATCAGCTGATGGCAATTTGGGTTGTTTTTTGCTTTTTGCCTACTATGAATGATGTTTCTATGAACATTCATATACCAGTTTTTGAGTGGACATATGTTTTCCATTCTTTTGTGTATAAGTAGAAGTGCAATTGCTGGGTCATATGGTACCTTGATGGAATTAAACATGTTTTTAAGTTCTCTCAGTTATTTACAAGAGCCTCACGTGCTTAATATATCAAATGGTGATTGTATTGATGCTTAGGAAGATAAGAGGCAATCTGTACCATTGTGGTTAAAAATTCAGGCTCTGGAACCTGACTGGGTTCAAATCCCAGCTCTTCCACTTTCTAGCTATGTGACCTTGTGGAAGTTAATTAACCGTTCTATGTTTCAGTCTCCTCATCTGTAAAATGGGAACAGAGTATCTGCCCTATACAACTATTAATATTATGAGAATTAAAGGAGCTAATGCATAGCAAGTGGTTAGGAGGTACTCAATAATATTAGTTATTGTAAGAAGGATAATTACTATTATAGTTGCTCCAATTTTTGTTTTCTCCCCTTGCTTTAGTTTCTGAAACTGGAATTGAAAAACTTTCACTAATGGTGTGTTTAAAGCCTTCAGTGAGTCCTGGGCAGGAAAAAAAAAAGCAACTCACCACCCATTGTTAATTAGGCAGAGTGTTTGTGGCGGCACAGAGAAGCCTAATGCAGGGCAGCTGTGGCTATCACGTGTGCATTAGTGATAAGGAGAATGATTTTGAGCAATGGTCCTCTCACTTGTGAGGGCTCGTGAAGACATACATTGCAAGGCCCCACTTCCAGAGCTTCTGATTCAGTAGGTCTGGGGTAGGGCCTGAGATGTTGAGTTTCTAACAAGTTCCCAAGGGCTGCTGCTGGTTTAGGGATTGCGCTTTGAGAACCACTGAGAACAGACCCTGAATTAGATTCAAAGAAACCCGAGTCCCAGTGCTGGCAGCTTTTGCCATATGAGTCTTGAACAGTTAATGCATTTCCATGGGGCTCTCTAGTAGGCATCTCAGACTTAACATGTGCAAACAGAACTCTGGACTCACACATCTGCCCGCCTCTGCAAAGCTGTTCTTTCCATCTCACTTAATGGTCCCACCGTTTACCAAATTCCTCAGGCCAAAAATCCTAATGTCTTTAATTCTTCTCTTTCCCTTCCTGCCACATCCAATTGATTAGCAAGTCCTGATGGCTCGTCAAAATATATCCCAAATCTGGGCTGTTCTCACCACTTCCACCCCTGCTGCCCTGGATCAAACTGAGTCCTCTCTTGCCTGCACTACTGCTGTAGCCTCCTCATTGGTCTTCCTGCTTCTCTTCTTGCCCCTCTACAGGCCTCCCATTTGTAATTAGAATATAATGCAAATTCTCTAAGCCCTCCAAATCCTTGACGGTTGGAAAGGTAGGCCAAGTTAAGGGCTTTGATCTTAATCCTAAATTCGTAATGAATCTGATAGAAGACTCAGTGTAATGGTCCCAGCCTGTCTGGGCAGGTGTGTTATAACCTATTCTTGGCTTGGAAATGTTTTACTTATAAGGTCAGTGACTAGAAGATATTAAATTGTCACTAAAACAGCATAGATCCCCGGTTCTGGAAGACTTCCACGGAGTGTGTGACTTGAATCAGCTGCCAACACATTTGGCATTTAAATTCCCGTATTTGCTTTAGCTTTTTTGTCAGCACTAAACAAACACCTGTTGATTTTTCCTACCAAGGTTTTTTGCACTGTTCCAACGACTAGGTAAAACAGCTGTGCTAATACATTCTGTGGTGTTGGTTTTGTTAAAGAGAATGACAGGTTGACCAGGATGTTGGCTCCATTTTTTCTCCTGGCAACACATCCGATGGCATTTCTTTCTCTGCAGATGTGGTGTAATTTCTCTGAGATGCAGCACGTTAACCTCTAGTTTTTAGGTCTGTCTAGCTAGAGAAGCATCAGCCTAAGCAGAGGTGCAGGTTTTGTAGAGTTCTAATCTTCACTGAGTATTGTTAAGTGCCTGCTGGTGTGTGTTGTGCACTGCCAGGTGGTAAGAGGACTACAGAAAAAGACATGGCACTACCGTGGCTTTCTAGAAGCTGACAATCTGTTTGGCACCACGGCTTCCCCTGGAGAGGACACTGCCTCTGATTGACTTTCTGGTTTTTCCACTTAGCATATGTTACTTTTGTAATCGGAAAAACTTAAAAGTGGAGTTGGGTGAAAACACATTGTCGAATGAAAAAAGCAAGATGTAGAATTATATGTACAGTGTACAGTCTTTTATGTAAAGTTTAAAAACATAAAAAAAATACTGTGTGTTGTTTGTGGGTATTTGAATATACATAGAAGTATAAAAACAGATGGGAAGGATTCCCTCCCACTTCAGAATAGGGGTTATCTCTTGGGGAGGGAGGGAACTGCAACTTGGGTGTCAGTAGTCTAACACTTGATTTTCTTAAAAAAAGAACTGTGATGAATGTTAACACGTGTTACATCAGAGTGATGGTTCATGGGTGCTTGTTATATTGTTCTCTGTACTTTGTGTTTGAAAATGTCAATTAAATGCTTTTACACTTGTGTTAGAGCAGATTTATTTTTTAACTTGGAGAGATAAGCCAAAAGCCATGAAATTAAGTAAAATTTAAAGTAGCATTATGATTTAGGGTCGTAATAAGTCATATATACTGTGATATTATTTATATAAAGTTTTATATGCAAAACAATATTATATATTGCTTAGGGATACATAGAAAATAAAAATGAGTGTGAAAAATGTGAAATTTAATAGAGTAGTTTCCTAGGAAGGGAGGGAGGGGGTATGCCAGGGGTTTTGACTTCATAATGTCCTATTTCTTAAGCTGGTTGTTGAGCACCTACCTGAGTGTGCTTATATTACGATCTAACTCTAGTTTATTTTAAGAATATATAAACCCTGATTTATGTAAGCTGGGGTGTCAGAAGGCATGGGTTAGTGGATGCTGTGGCTGGTGACAAGAAAGTCTCGTGGAGGGTGTAGAATTTGAAGGTAATGTTTCGGGATGGATACAATAGAAAAGGGATGCAGGAAACAGAAAAGCATTCCAAGTGGGGGAAAGAGCCTGATTGAATAATTTGAGTATGTCTGGAAGATGGAGTGGAGCCCAGCCTTCCCTGGAGTGGAGTTTGGGTTTGGGAGGAGTGGAGATGGTACAGGCTGATAGGTGAATTATAAAAGGCAGGAAATTGAGCACCTTAATCGTTGGTCTCTTTCAGTGTATTTTCATTTAATCTCTGTAATCATGTTGGTTTCTCTTCCTTTTCTGACTTCTTGCCTGTCTTTTTTTGAGGTGCAATAAACTGATTTATTACACAGAGTGTTCCAGGTTCAGATACATCATGATTTAGTTCAAGAATATGTTAACAAATTCAATTTGGGCTCTGATACCTTTGCTGGTGAAGTCCATCATTTATCTCAAGGCTTTCCGGCTGTGCTAGCACATTGGGCTGACATCTTTAAACAATATCTACTGTGATTTTAAGATTTCTTTCCTAGATGGAAATTGATGGCCTCTGGCCCTTAAGCCTGCACAATTAGGTTTGTTTTTTTTCTGCATGAGTTACTGGCAGGTGGTAATACTCTTTTAAGGGAGGATTTTTCTACCCAGTCATCTAACCTAACCAGCCTATTGAGATCTTCCTGCAGAGTTTATCCCTTGATTTTATATTTTACTATGAAGAAGGCTGTGGGCTCCTCTTAGATTATTTGCAAATGTTAAAATGCAAATCAATGGCCCTTTTGGGGTTTTTTGGTGATTGTGTTTTACTTTTTGTTTTGTCTAACGCCTTTCCCCTTAGCCAAACTCTCCTTTCACTCTTTGTTCCTCTTGATTTTTTTTTTTTCTTTTCCTCTGCCTAGGAAACCCTTTAAAGACATTAAAGTAGTATCGTTTGCTTTTCAGAGTTTGTATTTCTATAGTAACATATGTAATGGTTTGTTTATAAATAATCTTCCAGAGAAGTTTAGGGAGCCATATCCATAAACAAGATCATATGCAAGAAGATTCCCTCTGAAATCTTAATAGAAATGAACATGAAAATGTTTGACTTGGCTACATTGTTATTTGAAGGCATCTTTAGGGTCACTTCTGTTATGGGAAACAAAGTACTGGTAAACTTGTTCTGTTTTCTAAATATCAGATAAGGATTAAATAATAAAAATGGAAGAGCGGAAGAAAACCAACATTTCTTGCCTGGGCCCCCAGTGTGTGGTGGGTAGTGTTGAAATGTTTGCGAGTCTCCCTCACTAGCTGCTTACCATTCGATGAGTATTGCCACCCACCAGGAATTGTGCTAAAGGGCTTTTGACACATTAGCCCATTTTAACCTTCCAACCCTTTTATGATTGCTTAATTTATTTCTTATAAAGGTGATGCTTGCACATGATAGTAAATCAGAAAAGCACAGAGGGTATGCAATGAAAACAATCTCTTTGGTGCCTTATCCTCCATTCATCTGCTTCCTCTTCCAGACTACTGTTGCTGGTGTCTTGTGTATTCTTTCAGAGTTACTCTTTGAATACATAGAGCTAATCATACATAAATATGTGTATATATCTTAAAGATTTTTTTAAATGATGACACATATGTAGTTCTGCGTCTTTTTTGAATTAATGTTGAGTTTATTCCATTTCATTGAATATAGAATTGCCTCATTCTTTTTAAAAGATGTACTGTAATTTAACTAGTTCCCTGTTGTTGATAATCCTTTTTCTTTTAATAGGTAAATTCAGCCCATTTATATTTATTGGAATAACTGGTATATCTAGTCTTAGTTATGTTTTTAATATTTTCTTTTTAAAAAATATTATATGGACTATGGTTTGTGGAGCATACATGTATATATTCTAATAATTTGGAACACTTGTCTTTTTATTCTAGTGATTACATTTATAAGCATAACTTTATACCACATTTCTTCAGACAATATTTATTGAGTCTTTGCCATGAACAATGATGAAATTAGTAATTATATTTTCTGACCCCTCCTTCCCTACCTGCTTTTAGTTGATTATATCATTTTTCTTAGTTTTCGTTTTTTTTTTGGAAGAAGAATTGGGGGTGGGGTTTGAAGCTGGAAGGACCCTCAATTAGGTAAGTCACTTCTCTTATTAGAGCCTCAGTTTACCCACCAGTGAATGTTAGGAAGTGGAACCAAAGCATGGAACACTTCACTAATTTACATATCTTCCTCCCACAGAGCCATGCTAATCTTCTCTGTGTTGCTCCAATTTTAGTGTATGTGTTGCCAAAGCAAGCATTTTTCTGTCTTAAAACATACTATGCCTCTGTCACTTGAGCTGTCAGCATAAAATATCTTTTGAGCCCTGTCAGTAAAAGATGATGAAATCACTGCACTTGTTTGTCCATTTTTTCCTCCTTCCTATTTTAACATTTGCCAAGTGTGTCACTTTTACATTCTCCTCTGTAACCATACAGCCTCAAATTTAAGACTTCGTCCTAAGGTTAGATCAATTCCACTCGTCCTTTTACCATGGTTTCTCCATCTCATGGTTGAAGTTGTCTTCTCACAGTTTCTTCAGGCAGGAGTGGAGGAATGCATATTCCCTGAGTTCTTACATGTTGAAAAATGTTTTTCTGTCACTTTTGTATTAATAATTGAACGACAGTTGGGTCAATATATAGTTATTCTCGGGTCACTTTTTTCTTTTAATCATGATATGTTATACACGGAAAAGTACATGAAACACAAATGTATGATATGGTGGCTTGATGAATAATCACAAAGTGAACACAAAGTGAGCACACAGAAACTCCTGTGTCCCCTCCTTCTTGTCCCCTAGAGAGAACCACATCCTTTTATGTTAATCACCCCTTGCTAGTAGTAATGCTACTGCTATGCATGTCTCCCTAAACAATAGAAATTAGTCAGTTTTCGAAGTGCACGCAAGTAGAATCCTACGGTATTTACTCTTTCATACTTCTTTTGCTCAACATGACATTTGTAAGGTCCATCCACGTTGTTGCTTGCAGCCTTACTTCGTGTATTATCCTCGGTGTATGGTATTCTACTATGTGAACATGTCGCAGTTTATCTCTCTATTCACTGTTGGCATTTGGGTTATGTCTAGTTTGGGGCTAAGAAGAACCATGGTGCTTTGAATAGTTTATATATGTCTCTTGATACACATTTGTATAAATTTCTCTTAAGATACATATTTTGGAGTGAAAACACTGGGTCTTAGGGTATGTATGTTTCATTCTTTCTAGATGTGGCTGAACTGATTTTTGAAGTTGTTTGTACCCCACCTGTGGTACGTAAGAGTTCCTTGGGCCGCCCTTCCCTTGGTAGTGTTGCTTCACTGTCTTTTAGCCCAATGAACCTTTAAGGTAGGCCATATTCCCATTTTAGATGAGAAAACAGGTTCGAAGTAGTCAGGTAACTGGGTCCAAGTTCAAAGTAGTGTTGAATGCCAGAAGTATCGTATGAACTCTGCTCTCTCCAACTCTAAAGCCCATTCATTACCTTTCCACGCTGTCTTGTTTACACATAGGGCTTCCTGACAGGTGTGTAAAGCACTGAAACCTTACCAGGGAAAATGAACATTATCAGTGACGTTTTTTTTTAAAGAATAGGTTGCTCTGTTTTGGAAAGGGCTTGAGTATATTCATTTTTGCAGGTAACCTATTTCTCAAAGTCCCATCCAGTTTTGTGATACAGATGGTACTCAGCCAAAATATTTAGTTTCCTAACTAAACTAACAACTTGCTGCCTCCTTTTTTCATGCTTTTAGCATCCAGCCTGTGTATGGAGCACAGCACCCTCCTCTGGACCCTCGGCTCACCAAAAAGTAAGTCAATACATTTTTCCTTTTATGCATCTACTTCCATCACCCCTGCACTCTCCCTTATTTTGTTGAAATGACAGTTTCTACTTTGGCCTTTTCTAGGTTCTCTTCTGCCCTATTTTGGACCAGTGGATGAGCAATCGTCTTATTTCCAAATGGTCCATTACTAAATGAGAAATTAACTCACAGTAGAGATTTTGTTTTGGGGTTTGGTGTTAGATTTTCTGGTCAAAAGAGAATGTCAAAAGGTCTTTATTGGTCCCTGAAACCAGGTAATTGCTGACCCCCAGGTCTTCTAGCAGGAGATCTGGTCTGGGACTCATTTGCTTCTGAATAGTGATAGCTCTGCCACCTTTTCCTCACTTACGCTATGAGAACTGGCACAAATAGAGTATAACTTTACACTGGCATTCTTTAGGTCCTCTTTCTCTTTGACACACTCAGGGAGACCCAGGCATAGATACAGAGTTAAAAGCTCTCTGGATGCTATTTCTCTAGTAAATCTCTAATAAATTATTTTCAAACACAACAGAGACTCTAGTTAAATCTTAATTTTATTTTATTTTATTTTATTTATTTATTTATTTTTTTGAGACAGAGTCTCACTCTCTTGCCTGGAGCGAGTGCCGTGGCGTCAGCCTAGTTCACAGCAACCTCAAACTCTTGGACTCAAGCAATCCTACTGTCTCAGCCTCCCAAGTAGCTGGGACTACAGGCATGTGCCACCATGCCCGGCTAATTTTTTTTTTCTATATATATATTTTTAGCTGTCCAATTAATTTCTTTCTATTTTTGGTAGAGACGGGGTCTCGCTCTTGCTCAGGCTGGTCTCGAACTCCTGAGCTCAGAACGATCCGCCCACCTCGGCCTCCCAGAGTGCTAGCATTACAGGCGTGAGCCACCGCGCCCGGCCTAAGGGTGGCTTCTGTGAGGAGCTGGGGACACAGCTGAGGGGTCGCGGAGGTGAGGGGGGTGGGGATAATAGAGTGGTATTTTTTATTGCTCACTTTTTAATTTTATTACATGTACCTTTTTAATTGTTAGAATATTTGCTTCAGTC
The DNA here is from genome assembly GCA_963575035.1 of Avahi laniger. NCBI lineage: Eukaryota > Metazoa > Chordata > Mammalia > Primates > Indriidae > Avahi > Avahi laniger. The sequence continues at coordinate 29,585 of CAUYSK010024628.1, forward strand.
TTTGAAACAAGATGTACTAGTCTACAATATTTTTATAGTTATTATATAAAATGTTTTCTGAGACTTAATTCATTCTAAATATCCAATTTTTCTGTTGACCATCACAGGTATGGAAAGTAAAGCAAGGCTGCAATGACCTAGAACGTACTTAACCCCTAGTCAGTTGGTAATTTTGATGTGAACAGCACACACTGCAAGAATATAGGACCACCACGGTGGTATGGATGGTAAAGTTCTCTTTTACTGTTGGGATCTGAAAAGAAAATTATAAGCACAGCCTTCACAATGATATATTTTATCATTAATCTCTCTTTAACAGTTTTTTTTTATTATTAAAAGAAATTATTTAAAAATTATTTTTAGAGACAGGGTACGGCTCTGTTGCCCAGGGTGGAATGTTAGTGGTGTGATCATAGCTCACATCAGCCCTCCACCTCAGTCTCCCCCAAGTAGGTGAGATTACAGGTGCATAATGCCATGCTTGGTTAATTTTAAAATTGTTTATAGAGATGGGGTCTTGCTATGTTGCCCAAGCTGGTCTTGAACTCCTGGCCTCAAGCCATCCTTCTGCCTTGGCTTCCCAAAGTGTTGGAATTACATATATGAGCCACCATGTCCAGCTTGTTTATTAGTTTAAAACTGTGCTGTCCAATATGGTAGCCACTAGCCACATGTAGCTGTTTAAATTTAAATTAATTGAAAGTAAATAATGTAAAAAATTCAGTTCCTCCATCACACTAGCCCCGTTTCAAGGGCCCAATAGTTACACGTGGCTATTTGCTAGCATATTACATGGCACCGATTATAAAATATTTATATCAATGTGGAAAGTTCTGATGGACAATACTAGTTTAAAACATAATAATGTTTTAAACATAATAATATATGGACATTATTATTATTCACCCCCAACTGATAACATTATTACCAGGGGAAGGCATTCTTGTATTTTAAGTCCTCAGAGACATCCGCAGAAGGTAACTTAGTGGGTCCCTCCACCACTTTGGGGAGCAGTGTCTGGTTCTGAGCTCATCATCGCAGAGACCCCCGCCCCATTCCTACCCATTTAAAACATCCCCAGCAGATCCTGCCAAGACTCCCCATGTTCTGGTCAAACTGGTTTAGGGAACCACTGTTTGAGCAGTCCGGTCTCGCAGGCGGACCGGCCCTGCCTTTGTGTGGCCGTAATAAGGTTATTTATGGGGGCTGGCGACGACGCTCCGGGAAGATGAAAGGTTTGCTGGTAAAGGAAGGCAGGAGCTTGGAGGAGCAGGTTTCTCCTTATAGCAGGGACTCTCCAGATAGGATAAATCACTCCGGACCATTAAACCTTCAAGAAGAGTGCTCGTAAACCTCCCCCGAAACTCGCCGAGGAGATCTCTCCGGCGCGGCCCGTGCGGAGAGCGGCTCCCAGCTTCTTCCAGGGCCACCAGCTAGTCACAGTTTAACCCCACGCCGGTCTCTGCCCGGGACACTGAACCAGAAAATCACTTTCAAAGTCATCCTTTCGGGTGGCCAACTGTCCCTTCCTGCCGGGGTGGGTGTCCTGGGACACGAGCCCAGGAAAGTCCCAAGCCAACCTGCAGGCGTGGCTTTTCTTCTCTGTGCCGTGGGGACAAGCAACGCCTGGAACCGGGAGGGCAAAATAATTTTTTCCATATTTAGCTACCACTTATGGCCCGAGCTCTACGTGCGCCAGGCCCTGGGCAAAGACAGCTCATTACTCACTTTTTCTCCTTTAACCTCATGACCGAATGGGCTCGGTGTTATTATTACCCCCCTTCGACAGGTCAGTTGACTTGCCCATGGTCACACCTTAAACGGCGGCCGTGTCTCCACGGCCCATGCTCCGAACTGCGCCATTTCTTCCTGACTTTCTTAATCTGCCTCCTACACAAATTGGGATTTCCCAAGTTTCCAGAAGCTTCCCATAAAAAGCCTTTGGTAGCAAGCCTAGCATTATTGCTAACCAAAAGGGTAAGAGAACCCCCCAGAGAAGACGGACTTGACGCTAAGCTTCATTTGCATGTGAAAGAGTCAAGTCTAATTTTCTGTACCTGTCTGGACTCTTTCACCCGCAAAGGCCAAGTTCGAGGGAAGGTCCATCAATCGCTCGCGGACATGCGCTGGTCATGGTGGCATAAACCCGGTCCCGCTCACCTGGGAGCACTAGAGATGGGATGAGGTGAGACCCCCACCAGATCTGGGGCTTGTCAGAGTTCAGAGCACCTGAGACCAAACAGAAATGCTCCAAACACTGGCTTCCCCAAAGTTCTCTCCGGAGGCGACACACACGAAAGTTTTGCTCTAATCCTTAGTAGCAGCTAATAGGTCACTTTCATGGAGGGCTCACTATGTGCCAGGAAATCCTTTCTTTCATTCACTTCTCGCATCTGATTAACTGTGAAATAGAGAAGGTTGTTACCCCAGCTCAGAGATGAGGAAGCTGAGGTCTGGGGAGCCACAGAAATTCATCTAGACCACTGGTTCTCAACCAGGGGCGATGTTGCCCCCCGGGGGCATTGGGCAACGTCTGACATAAGTTTCATGCCTACGACTCTGGCACCTAAAGGATAGAGACCAGGGACCCTGCTAAACATTCTACAACACACAGGATAGCGCCCTTCTCCCCAGCAAAGAGTTATAGGGTCCCGCATTTCCACAGCTCTGAGGTTAAGAAACCCTGGTCTAAACCAAGAAAACGCCCATGCTTCCTGAGGGAGCCCCTCGTCCCAGAGGTTGAGGGGTTCACATGCCTAGCAAGGGGCAGAGTAGCAACTAGATCCCATTTTCCTGTGCCCTGGAGAACAATTACTGCAATGTCAAATCGAAAGGGTATGGACTTTTTGTTGTTTGAGGCTGGAACAGTCCTGGGCACAAATAGGTGCCCAATAAAGATCTGTTGAATGAATGAATGAATGAATACTAAGTACCATTCATTGAGGGCTTTCTACTGCCAGTGACCACGCTGAGCATAGTGCCAACATTATCTCATTTGAGCCTCAGAATATACCCCAGAGAGGTAGGCACTGCTAACTCTTAGTCTTATTTTACAGAGTAAAAGATGGCTTATAGGGAAGAGGTCCCATGCCAAAGTCACACAGCTGAACAGTGACTGAGTGGTTTTCTATTCAGAGTGGTCCAAGTTTAACTTCGAGCTAAAATGGGCCCATAGCAGAATCTCTGGAAAGAAGAATCACTTGCAGCCTCACATGCCGCAACTTTCCTCACTGTCCCAGGTATTATGAATATACCTGTTTTTTTTTTTTAAAGCACTGGTCCCTCTTTAAAAAAAGAAAAATTAGTTTTGGCCCAGATGGATGTCATAGACCAGGGTCCCCAACCTATGGTGAGTTGTGTAATTATTTCATTATACTTTACAATGTAATAATAATAGAAATAAAGTGCATAATAAATGTAATGCACTTGAATCATCCCAAAACCATTCCCGCCCCCTGGTCCGTGGAAAAATTATATTCCATGAAAACAGCCCCTGGTGCCAAAAAGGCTGGGGACCGCTGCAGACTATGCTATAAATAAAAGGTTAGGGACAGCTTGTGAAAAGGCCCCGGTGGCAAAGCTGTGTTGTGATCAGAAAGCAAAAGTTCAAAATGATATTTCAGTTGTTGATAAAACAATACAGTGATTACGGGGCTCATTGTCACTGCATTTTTCCAGAAACTGAAGGCAACTTTGCCAGAAAAAGGTGGTTTCCCACCCCAGGGACCCAGCCTTGACTTCCCGGGGATCCCTGCCCACATGAACATTTTAATGGGTCTACCCAAGATGTGGGCTCCCCATTGTATCTCCATTTTATGACATCTTTTTATATTCCACAGGAGAAGATTCTGAATAAAAATGAGCTGCACTTTTAGGGCTGCTTTTTATTATTAGCATTTGGTAAAAAACATCCTTAATGAGGTGTTAAGAGCCGTCCTGCATCCTATTGTGGAGGAGGCCTGGGAGCTCATAAACTCCTGAAAAGCCACAGGGCAATTTATGATCCGAGATGCCACCCCTTCCTGACAAAACGCTTCGGAAGGAGCATCTTTAGTTCTCCAGCGCTTCCTGCAATTTACACGCCCAAGCCCTGAACCGCAATCCGAATTAAACCTTATTAAAGGTCAGCCCAGGATCCTTCTCACCAAGCTGCTCACCGCAGAGATACTTGGGCTAATCCGCCCGAAATCAATTCGAGTGTCCATTGAGTTTGGGCTGAAGACTCGGCTTCTAGAAACTGTTCACATTTCTCTCCTTACTGGTGAGGAGTCTAACAGTGAGTATGCTGGGAAAAGAAAAGAAAAACAAAACGAAACAAAAAATCTTTGCTTCTCTGCAGGGAGAAGAGTTACTTGACAAAGACTGTGATATTTACTCACCAGTCAACTTCCTTCCTGAAATAGACCTCAGTTAAGGCTGAGGCTCCCCCCCCAGCTGCCAGAAAGAGGTGCTACCTTATCAGTGATGAAAAATAAATACTGAATGATTCCACTTATATGAAGGCTCTAAAACAGTCAAATTTGTAGCATCAGAGTGTGGGATGGTGTTTGCCGGGGGCTGGGAGGAGGGGAAATGGAAGTTACTAAGCTGGGCATGAAGTTTCAATTAAGCATGATGAATGAGCGTTAAAGATCTGGTGTGCAGCATTGAACCTATAGCCAGCAAAACTGTGTTCTGCACTTGAAAACTGGTTAACAGGGTAGATCTTATGTCAAGTGTTCTTACAATAAAATAAAATAAAATAATCACACACAAATCAGCATTTGTGTTGGAGACAAATACCTCAGGTTTAATCTTAAAATCTATAAATTGGAAAAAGCAAAATAATTTAATCTTTCATATCTTTCTTATTTAGGAATCTTCTTTTTCTTTGAAGATAAGCACAGATGACACAGTATATATTGGCCCTTCCTGACTTTACGCAATTAAATCTTATCATTGAATGTTAGGTGGTTATTTTTTCATTGCTATTAAATATCAGCATTTCACACAACCCCCGTTTGGTTTTCATAGTTCCTTTTGACTGAGTATAATTTATATTTAACTTGAAAATAGACATTTATCTTTCCCTGGAGTGGATGTATTTGAAAAAGAAAAGTGTAGGAATTGTATATTTATATACAATTTATATATTGTTTACAGAATCTGAATGAAAGAATAATTCATATGTGAAATGTATATGTTTAGGCCCCGGTATCATGGAAAAAAACCCTGCAAGACCTGGTGTTGGAAAGTCAGAGTTCAAGTCCTGTCCTAACACTTAGCAACAATGTGATCTTGAGGTCATCACTCATTGTCACTGAACCCGAATGTCCTCATTAGTAAAACGAAACTGATAACACTCATGTCATTGGGTTGTTAAGTTATTGATTTTCATTATAATTGATAGTTATTTAATTAGGTATAAACTAGGAGCTAAGTGTCTTGAATGTGTTATGTCACTGAACTTGTGAAATAACCTATAAGGTATGGACAGTTATTAGCACAGTCATATAACAGGTGAGGATCTTGAGCCCCAGAGAGGTTAAGTGACTTGCCCATGGCCACACAGCCTAGAAGTGACAGAGCTGGGATCTGAACCCAGGAATATCTGACTGTAGCACAAATTATTCAGCTTAGAGCTGCCTTTTGGAATGAGTTTGTGAATTGCAAAGCTGTCTCGAAATACTGGTTAAGAGACATGTGGCCAAGACAGCACAGATTTTAGAGCAGAAGAAGGTTCTGGGAATCAACTAATTAAACAACCTGATCTGAGAATGATGAGGCTGAGAGTCTACCTCAGGTCACAGACTAGGACAGGGATGTCAGATGAGGAGAAACATCCCAGTGGCTCCTGAGGCCCCTGTAGTGTTGTGGGAAAATACCGGGACTCGGGAGCCAGAAGCCTGGGCTCAAATCTGAGCTCCATCACTCGTTAGCTGTGTAGCCTGGGCAAGGCACGTAAATTATCCACACCTTAGTTTCCATATCTATAAAATGGGATGGATGGGAGTAATAACGGAAGGTTAAATGAGTTTAAAATGTGTGAGGTGCTTAAAATAGAGCTTGACGCGTGGCACCTTGTAAAGGTGTCATTATTCTGGCCACCACTAATATTCTTTAAAATCATACCATTTCTAGTTGATGATGTGAATAAAGACATCCACTGGTATCATTATCATCTTTATTTCCTGGTTAATAGCTAACAGTGAAAGAACTTGTACAAGTCATTTTTCTAAACCACTAATCTGATCATTTCACTGCCCTAATTAATACCTTTCCATAAAGTACTTGCAAATCATATATCTGATAAGGGACTAGTATCCAAAATATATAAAGAATGCTTACCACTTCACAATTGTATTGTTTTTAAGATAAAAACCCAATTAAAAATGGGCAAAAAATTTGAATAGATATTTTTCCAAAGTAGACATATAAATAGACAATAAGCACATGAAAAGGTGCTCAGCATCATTAGTCATTAGGGAAACGCAAAACATAACTGCAATAAGATACCACTTCATGCCCTCTAGAGTGGCTACCGAAAAAAAAAAAAGACAGTAACAAGGGTCGACAAGGATGTAGAGAAATTGGAATGCTCATACATTTCTGGTGAGAATGTAAATAGTGCAGCCACTCTGGAAAACAGTTTGGAAATTTTTCAAAATATTAAACGTAGAATTTCCTTTTGACCCAGATATTCTACTCCTGGGTATGTAGTGAAGAGGACTGAAAACATATGTCCACACAGAAACTTGTATACAAATGTTTATAGCAGCAGTATTTCTAATAGCCAGAAAGTGGAAACAGCTCAAATGTCCACTAACTGATGAATAGATAAGTAAAATATGGTAGGTCTATACAGTGGAATATTATTCCACCCTGAAAAGGAATGAAGTAGCCCACTGGAATAGAATAGAGAGAACAGAAATAAACCCTTGTGTATATGGTCAAATGAACTTTGGTAAGAGTGCCAAAGCTACACAGTGGGGAAAGGATAGTCTCTTCAACAAATAGTGACAAGAAACCTGGATATCTACATGCAAAGAAAAAAGGTGGACCCTTATCTTCTTACACCACATACAAAAATTAATTCAAAATGGATTAGAAACCTAAACATAAGATCTGAAATTATAAAACTCCTAGAAGAAAACATAGGGGAAAAGTTTAAGGAGCAATGATTTCTTAGCCATGACACCAAAATCATAGGTAAGAAAACCAAAAAGGGGATTACATCAAACTTAGAAACTTATACTCGGCAAAGGAAAAAAATCAATAGGGTGAAAAGACAACCTAGAGAATGGGAGAAAACATCTGCAAAGCATTTATTAGAGAAGGAGTTAATATCCAGAATATAAAAAGAACTCCTGTAACTCAATAACAAAAAACAAATAACCTGATTGAAAAATAGGCGAAGGACTTACTTGAATATCTACATTTCTCCAAAGAAGATATACAAATGGCCAACAGCATGTAAAAAGATGCTCAACATCATTCATCATCAGGGAAATGCAAATCAAAACCACAATGAGATATCACCTCACACCATTAGGATGGCCACTATTAAAAAAAAAAATCACACACACACACAGAAAAAGCAAATGTCGAGAAACTGGAACTCTTGGGTACTATTGATGGGAATATAAAATGGTATAGCCACTGTGGAAAACAGTATGCAGTTTTCCTCAAAAAATTAAAATTAGAACTACCATTATGATCCAGCAATCCCTCTTCTGGTTATATATCCGAAAGAATTGAAAACAGGATCTTGGCTGGGCGGGGTGGCTCACGCCTGTAATCCTGGCACTCTGGGAGGCTGAGGTGGGAGGATTGCTTGAGGTCAGGAGCTTGAGACCAGCCTGAGCAAGAGCAAGACTGTGTCTCTACTAAAAATAGAAAGAAATTAGCCAGGTGGCTAAAAACAGAAAAAATTAGCTGAGTTTGGTGGAGCGTGCCTGTAGTCCCAGCTACTTGGGAGGCTGAGGCAGGAGGATCACTTGAGCCCAGGAGTTCGAGGTTGCTGTGAGCTGAGCTGATGCCATGGCACTCTAGCCCAGGCAACAGAGTGAGACTGTCTCCAGAAAAAAAAAAAAAAAAGACACCTTATTTAATAGACACTATTTATTATTTTTAATGATTTAATAATATTAAAACTTATGTGATAGATATTATTGATCCATTAACATTGAACTCATGGCCAACAGGGGGTATTTGAACATGAAAATCACTAACAAAAAAGTGCAAGTATGTTAAAACATGCCACTAAATAGACGGAGAAAAGGCCACTTGTTTACAGTATGAGAGCTGAGAGGAGAAGGCAGAGTGTCGCCCTGTTTGCATTGTGTGCTGTTCTGTGCGTGTCTGCAAAGGACCTGAAAGCACAGAGAGTGTTGATTTGGGGGTTACAAATAAATTTCAGCGAATACGTGAATTTGCAAATATACAGTCCTCAAATGATGAGGATCAACTGTCTTTTGAAGACCACCTTGGTGTGAATGCAACCAGGAGAGCCAGCCTCCTCCTTCTGAGGATGAAGGCTGCAGGGATGTTGCCAGAGAAATGTTTGAGTTAAAATTTTTCCTTACTTGCAGCCGAGAGTCCTAACTGACCCAGCACCTCTGATTTCCCCAGGAATTATGAATCAAAAGTAGTGTTTTCCATAGCACCTGAAAGCCAGAGATTTCATGCACCCCAGACAAGTTATAGTTTCTTATTGAGGAATTCTCAGTGGCGCTAGGATATTTTAATCAAGAGCTGAAGAACGCAGAAGTCCTTCTCCAAAACAGGAGAGCGCATCCTATTATTTCCCTCCCTCTGGCTTATAAGGCGTGGCTGTTTAAAAACCGATTCTATTTTGGTCCCAGAATGCGCTGGAAAATTCAGATGAGTTGCTATAGATAATAAAATAGTAGGTATAAATTCCATTTAACTGCCTGGGTTCTAATCTGAGCTCTATCATTCTAATCCTACCTCTAACTGGGCAATGTTGAAAAAGTCAATGTGCCTCAGTTTCCCTTATCTGTACAAATGTAAACATTTTACAATAGATGTCAAAATTGTCATGAAGATTAGAAGAGTGCCTGGAGAGTATTAAATGTTGGAAAAGTTGAGGAATGCCAGCTTTTAAGAGGAGGAACAGCCAAAATTTATTAAGAGCAGGCATTACACATTACATTAAACGATTCGCACTGCAATTTCAATTTAGATATTTAAATTTAAACCATCCTCTAGGCTTTGGAGAGGCAGTTCTCAAATATCTGATCTAAAGGAGAACCTTTCCCCACCCTCTTTTTCTACTGCAGAGAGCCCTGATCATGATTTATAGTTACTTTATTTCAATTTATATTTTGGTCTGTCCTCACCACTAGAATGAAAGCCCCATAAAGACAGGGCTTTGGCTGGGCGCGGTGGCTCACGCCTGTAATCCTAGCTCTCTGGGAGGCCAAGGCAGGCAGATTGTTTGAGCTCAGGAGTTCGAAACCAGCTGAGCAAGAGCAAGACCCCGTCTCTACCAAAAATAGAAAGAAATTAATTGGACAGCTAAAAATATGTAGAAAAAACTAGCCGGGCATGGTGGCGCATGCCTGTAGTCTCAGCTACTCGGGAGGCTGAGGCAGGAGGATCGCTTGAGCCCAGGAGTCTGAGGTTGCTGTGAGCTAGGATGACGCCACGGCACTCACTCTAGCCAGGGCAACAAAGTGAGACTTTGTCTCAAAAAAAAGACAGGGCTTTATTCGTCTTGTACATCTATGTATCCCCAGCACAGTGCTAGGTACATAGTAGGTGCTCAATAAGTATGTGTCAAGTGAAGAAATGAATGAATGACAGAATTTGGTGTCCCACTCCGGAGTCCCTGCACTTAACGCCAGGTTGTGCTCCCTCTCAGGTCCTATGTTGTGTGGTGGTGGGCTTGGTCATGATTTAGAGCAGCACCATCCAATATGGTAGCCACTAGCCACAAGTAGCTATTTCAATTTAACTTTAAAATAATTCAAGTTAAATAAAAAAATTCAGCTTCTCAGGCATGCTAGCGTATTTCAAGGGCTCATTACACCTGTGGCCGATAGTTAGTAAAGCGCTCGCATTTAGAACATTTCCATCAACACGCAAAATTCCATTGACACGGCTGATTTAGATCAGTGGTTCTCAACTGGGGAAGGTTTTGTCTCCTAGGGGCATTTGGCAATGATGTCTGGACACAGTTTTGGTTGTCGCACCTTGGGAGACGTGGCTGCACCAGTGTGCAGAGGCCAGAGACGCTGCTGAACATCCCATATTGCCCAGGACGGCCCTCACAACAGAATGATCCGGGCCAAAATGTCAGAAGCCTGAGGTTGAGAAACAGGGCTTATAGGAAGGCCCTCGTGTGACAATCTTCTCTCCATGGCCAGAAAGTGCTAAATTCCTTTGGATTTGGATGGGCTAATTTGCAATTAAAAGCCCGATAAGGACTTCTCAGTATATGTGGCATGACATCTGGTCTCCTGGCTTAAATTCCTGGAATTCCTCATGATATTTTCAATAGGATATTAAAATCCAGAAATCATTGTCCAGCTGTGTTCTAAAGTGTCCACACTGCCCCGTGAGACCCGCTCGATATGATCCACATTACTCGGACCAAAAGGCATGTGCAACGCCAGGTTGTTCCAGATCAAGTGTTTGCAAACTACGGCCCATGGGCCACATATGCCCTTGAGCTAAGAATGGTGTTTATATTTTTAAAAATTGGTTAAGAAACAATCAAAAGAAGAATAATCTTTTATGACACATGAGAATTATATAAAATTCAAATTTCAGTGTCCACAGAGAAATTTAACTGGAGCAGCAGCCACCATCATTTGCATAAAAGCACCGCCTGTGGCTGCTTTCTTGCGACAACACAGAATTGAGTGGTCTCACCGCAGAAGCTGTGTGAGCCACAAAGCTGAAAACGTTCACTGTCTGTCTTTTACAGAAGCTAATTCCTGCTCTACATACCAATCGCCTCGGTGGATTCTTTTCTTTCTTTCTTTTTTTTATTATTTTCCTAAGATTAAAATTATCCTGATAATTTGCAGGTGTAGATTCAGAGCAAACGACCGAACCGACGTTCTTCGGGAAGCTGAGTGCAGAGGGGATTAGCCGCAATGCAGGGGCGTTCATGTGAAAGATTCCTCTTAGATGAATTTAGGGAACAAAGACCCTGTGGTCAATGATTTCTGTGGGTATGGAGTAAAAGAGTGGCTGAGTTCTTTTGTCAGTTTTGCAGCACAAATCATACAGTTACCGAAGACTCCCCTCTGCAGCAGTATTCTTCTAATGCTTAACTCCATGACCTGACAAAAATAATTGCTGGGAAGCAAATTTACTTAGCCGGTTGCCTTTATTTGCTGACCAAGGGGCTCAGCCGATGGCCATATTGTTTATGGAAATTCAGGAGGGGGTGGGAGGCGAGGAGAAAGAATACAATTTGGACAGGGAAGATGGATGTATTGAAAGGATTCAAGGATTTTGTCCTTGCTTTTTAATTGGAGTCAGGATTTGCCTTCAAGTTACCACCTCCTTGGGCTCTTCTGCCCCCATGGCCTGTTAAACTTTGTCTCAGTGGGTTGGCATCTGGCTTTTTAAATCCTTGCCGTTTTTATGATGATATGATTATGATGAATATTACAACTTGTCCAGTGAATGAGCTTTTTCAAACTCTAAGAATGTCTTTAATCAGAAAGAAAGAAAAAGCTGATTAAAAAGGATTGGTGTGCATTGGGAACAGTTGTGATTTTTTTTTTCTAAGTCCATGAGAATTTTCACTTTAGGATGCATCACATATAGCTTTCAATTCGCCTTGGAATTTTAAAAAAGGAAAGCTTGCATCTTGGAAGGAAACCCCCAAATAAGCTTATTTTGTCCCGTACTCTCATTTTAGAAAACAGACAACCCTTTGATTACAGTGGGGATTACCCGGAGTGATCTGGGATTGCCTTGGCAGACAACAAAGTAGAGAGATTTTTCCAGGCCTTTGATTTGTAAAACCAAAACCTGTGTTGGCTGCAACTGGTAGGTTAAAAAAAATTAGTATACCCAAAGTAAAAGTTCGCAATGATGACTTTGCCAGGTCAGACCCAGTTTGTGAGTTATAAAACCCTCCCGAACGTGTGATACTGAAAGCGGCTTCGTTCCCCAAACAGTGAACTCTCCCATGAGCCCAACCATCCGGTGACTGCCTGTCTTCTCTGATGCGACTGAGATGCGTTTGGTGCCTCCATTGCGTTCCAATCGCAAAGCCCACCTTAGGTGAGCATCTTGGGGAGGAAAAAAAATTCATGAATCTCAGCTTCTGTATTCATGGAATTTTCTTTTCACAATGGAAGGAAACATGTTAAGGCGGCAGGAATAGGGTGGCGGCGCAGAGGTGGTTGAAAATCTTTGAAAGGGAGGAGCAGAGCGTTCAATTTGTGGGCAGGGAACGCACATGCACGCACACACAAAGGCCAAACACTTTATTCTGGTTAAATGGTTGAGAAACTATCAAAAGAAGAATATTTTATGATGCATGAAAACTATGTAAAGCTTATCATACAGTACCCATTAAGAAAGCTTTACTGAAACGCGGCTTCCGGTCTTCTGAAGCCAAAATAGTAAAGCAAAGAGCTCCTGAGAGAGAGAGCAAGCCAGAAGACAAACGGACTACCCTATGCCCCATTTTTAGCTATGCAATGATCAGGAAAATTAAAAATGTGAATAAGCGAAGATTTCCAGGATTTGTGATAATCACACCTTGGAGTTGTGCACTCCCTGCACCTGTGTTCCTTTTTATAAGCCGCTACCCAGCAATCTTCTGTAAGATGGGAGAGCAGCAGAGCGCCTCTTCCATAAGCGTAAAAGGTTAATAAATACGCACGCATTTACTATAACTTGGCACTCAGTACGTGCTCAGAAAATCTTAGCTGTTACTTTTTTTTTTTTTTTTTTAGAGCCTGTTGCCCAGGCTGGAAGCAGTGGTATAATCATAGCTCACTGCAGCCTTGAACTCCTGGTCTGGAGAGATCCTCCTGCCTCAACCTCCCAAGTAACTGGGACTACAGGTGCACACCACCACACCTGGCTCTTAGCTGTTATTCTTATTGGGGTGGTTATTGTTAACAGAAATTGCTCCTATACTCCAACATCTCCGATTGTTGGAGAAGTATAAATTGGTGTAATTCATTTGGGAGCAATCTGGCAGTATCCATCAAACTTCAAAATCAACATGTACTGCTTTGATCCAGTAATTCAATTTCTAGGAATTTATCCTGCAGATAAACTTCCTCTCCATGTGTCAAACAGAGTTCATATTTTTGTTTTAAATTCCATATAATGTGCATGCATTATTCTTTTAGTTCTGTATTATTAAGGCATACACATTTAGGATTATGTCATTTGGTGAACTGACTCCATTATCATTTTGAAATGTCCCATTTTATCCCTGGAAATATTTCTCCAATTGAAATCTACTTTGTCTGAAATTAGTATAGCTTTCCATTTTATTACACTTAGTGTCTGCATGGAGTATCTTTTTCAATTCTTTACTTCTAAGCTATCTGTGGCTTTAAAGTGGGTTTCTCAGAGACAGCACATAGTTGGGTCTTGCTTTTTATGAAATCTGACGATCTCTATTAATCGGAATGTTTAGATCATTGACACTGATAGTAATTTTTGATATGACTGAACTTGAGTCTACCATCTTGTTCTTTGTTTTCTGTTGCCCCACCTGTACTTTAATCCTTTCTCGCCTTTCCTGGCTTCCTTTGGATTATGTTTCAGGATTCCATTTTATTTCTACTAGTGATTTATTAGCGATATCTTTTCATTTTATCGTGGTTGTGCTATGGTTTATAATAAACATCTTCAATTTATCAGTCTACCACCAAATGATATTATAGCACTTTACATATGATTCCATTCCCCCCTCATGTCTTTTGCATTGTACTTGTCATAAATTTTACTACTAATGTTATAAATCCTAAAATACTTTGCTATTTTTACTTTAAACAATTTTTTTTTATAAATAAAATTTTAATTTTAGAACAGTTTTAGGCTGCATGCGGTGGCTCACGCCTATAATCCCAGAACTTTTGGAGGCTGAGGTGGGAGGATTGTTTGAGGTCAGGAGTTTGAGACTAGCCTGGATAACATAGACAGACTCTTCTATTTATAAAAAATAAAAATTAGCTGGGTGTGGTGGCACGCACCTGTAATCCCAGCTACTAGGGAAGCTGAGGTAGGGGAATTGCTTGAACCCAGGAGTTGGAGGTTATAGTGAGCTACAACTGTGCCATTGCACTGCAGCCTGGGTGACAAAGCAAGACCCTGTCTCTAAAAGAAAAAAAAAAAAAAGAACAATTTTAGGTTTACAGAGAAGTTGCAAAGATTGTACTGAGAGTTACCATATACCTTATACAGAGTTTCCTCTGTTACTGACATCTTACATAAGCATGGCACATTTACTTCAATTAATAAACTAACATTGATACATTATTATTAACTAAAGTACATACTTTATTCAAGTTTTCTTGGTTTTTACCTAATGTCCTTTTTCTGTGCTAGGATCCATCTAAAACACCACATTACGTTGAGTTGTAATGTTTCCTTAGGTTCCTCTTGGCTGTCATGTTTTCTCAGATTGTCCTTGCTTTTGAAACTCTGACAATTCTGTCAGGTATTTTGTCGAACGCCTCTCAGTTGGGATTCGTCTGATGTTACGTGTTTGCGGGAGGAAAACCACGAGGTAAAGCCATTCTCATCACATCACATCACAGGTACACACTAGCAACGTGACTCATCACAGTGGATGTTAACTTGGATCTCATGGCTGAAGTACTATTTGTTTACTATAAAGAAAACCTCTAGCTATGTGTTTATAAGCTCGTGCCTGCTTTCAGAACCAAAATGGCAGAAATTATTGCGTACTTTGCCCAAATCCCCAACAACCGTATACTGCGGATAAAGACAACGTTCAGGGTTATCCTGGAGCAGGTACCTCCCAGTCTACCCTCAGTCTCCTCACCCGTTCTGCCTCCCTCCTCGAGCCAACCTGGGCATCAGAAACTACTTATTTATTTACTCATTTGCCTGGGGCTGTAACCTCCTTACAATTTCACATGCTATTTCTTCCTCTGCGTCAGGTTGCTCTTCAACTCCCTGAGCTTCAGATTCTCCCTCTGAAAGCTGGAGTGGATCATACCTCCTCTGCCCACCATCCATCCCTATTTGCCTTCAGGTAGCTGCAATTAGGTAGATTGACTCGACGTGGGACAGAGGTGGGGCGAAGAGAACATGGATCTAAAGGTACTTGGTTTGGAGAGTTTTTCTTAAACTTTAAAGATAAATTTATTCTTCACACTAACATTAGCAGAGGAATTCCAGGGAGTGCTCTGATTGGCTCAGTGATTTCCTGTTCATCTCTGAACCAATGGGAGAGGCAGTGTTGGCAGGAGGAGACTGGAATACAGTTCTCTGATTGGCTGACTGAGGGTGGGTAGGTGGGAGGTGTACAGTAAGCCACCATGATTGACAGCGTCCCCATTCCCCCATGGCGTGGGGAAGGAGTTCCCCAAAGGAAGTGGGATGGCGGCTGGAAGGAAGACCTTGCTGGGAAGATGAGAGCAACATATCACACAACTCCAGGGGCCACCATTCTCATAGAATCACACAGACATGCACACACTTCTTCCTTGCATAAAATTCCAAAACAGCTTCCTCAGCTACGTAGTATTAATATAGTAAAGCAGACTTACCCAATCCCAGTAGGAAGAACCTCAGCCTCAGAGGTGCTGTTGTCTCCATTTCAATGTTTCCGCGTGATGTGCCACCTTCTGATTTAGTCCGGAAGTGGCTCAATTTTTGTGAAACCATGAATAAACACAAAATTCGAGTTACTGTTGAATGTGAGTTCTGTTGTGGAACCAATGTAGCACAGACAGCTCGAAACATCAACCAAGTGTTTGGGGAGGATGTGGCTAATGAACGCACAGTACGTGGATGGTTTGAGAAGTTTCGTGCTGGTGATTTTAATCTTGAAAATG
>CAUYSK010024633.1:0-133697 GCA_963575035.1 Avahi laniger
AGGAGTTTGAGGTTGCTGTGAGCTAGGCTGATGCCACGGCACTCACTCTAGCCCGGGCAACGCAGTGAGACTCTGTCTCAAAAAAAAAAAAAAAAAAAAAGGAATTGGACAGAATAGACACTGTGATGGGTGCTTAGAAAAAAATAGTGAACATAATAACATTAAATAATGCAAGATAAAAAGGCAATTAAAACTAGAAAAATCAAAAATGCAAACCAAAATATGGCATGAATTTAAACAACAGATGGAATGTAAGAAGAGTGAATCCATCATCACCCACAGAAAAGGAAATATGGTGAAATATATGATCTGGCCCATCACAAAAACACATTTGCAAATCATATTGACGTAAAGGCAGTTCAGAAATTTTCAACTTTTAGACTCAACCAATAAACAGAGTACTGGTGCCTTGATTGTACTTGCAGTATATGTCAAACAGGAAATCACATATGCTCCCTGCCCTCAGGGAGGGAGTAGAGAGCCCTGCATGCTAGTGGAGCGATGAGGCGAGATCCATGGGCTATGGGTGAAGAAGAGTAAAGATCTGGCTGGGTCCCTCATGAACCCATTGGCTCCAGCAATCTAGCTTTCAGCCTTGGTTGTGAGATTATGGAAACCTCACGTAGGCTAAGAGGGAAGCCAAAAACAGAGAGGGCCAGTACTCTGTTTGCTGGTATTCTTTGAGCCAATACTGGGAAGGGACAGGGGAGAATGAAATGGTGGTATGGCCTGCTGACGTCAAGAGAGGGCTCGAGGCAACTCTTACAGTTTCCCTATAGTTGTAGATCTTGCATTGTTTCACACAGGGAGCTGCGGAAGGTGTCTGCAGATGCTGGCTGGTGGGCTTCCCAGGGGGTCACTGAAGCAAGGGGTGTAGCGACCTTACAGTCAAGGCCTGAAGGGCAGATTTCTAAACTGGTGAATGAGGAAGGATTGCAGCTGACCTTGGGGATCCATAAGGCCTGATGGCTGAGTGGAAGACGGTAAGTTCCCTGGGAACAATCTCTGTTAGAACGGATTACAGATATTATAATGCTGGAGGCAGTATGGACAGAGCTTCCTGAGTCAAAACACCCCACGTAACGTGTAAACCAAGGTCCTTGCACCTTACCTTGCTGTAAGGATACCTAACTTCTCCTCTGCAAGGGGATGCTTGGAAGAAGAAAGCAGCAGCCTGGAATGTGGGGAAAAATAACCCTTCTAGGGTGTTTTCATAGTAAAATACATATAACATTTTGACCATTTTTAAGTGTACAGTTCTATGGCATTAAGTACATTCACATTGTTGTGCAGCCATCACCACCACTCACCTCCAGAACATTTCATCTTCCCCAACTGAAACTCTGTACCTGTAACACACTAACTGTCCATTCTCCTTTTTTCCCAGCCCTTGGCAACCACCACTTTACTTTCTGCCTCTATGAATCTGACCCCTCTAGGAACCTCACATAATAGGAATCATACTGTATTTGCCCTTTTGTGACTGGCTTATTTCACTCAGCATAATGTCCTCAAGGTTATGGTTCACCCATGTTGTATGTTAAATTTTCCTTCTTTTTTTTTTTTTTGAGACAGAGTCTGGCTCTGTTGCCCTGGCTAGAGTGAGTGCTGTGGCGTCAGCCTAGCTCACAGCAACCTCAGACTCCTGGGCTCAAGCGATTCTACTGCCTCAGCCTCCCGAGTAGCTGGGACTACAGGCATGCGCCACCATGCCCGGCTAATTTTTTCTATATATTTTTAGCTGTCCAATTAATTTCTTTCTATTTTTGGTAGAGATGGGGTTTCGTTCTTGCTCAGGCTGGTCTCGAACTCCTGAGCTCAAACAATCCTCCCGCCTCGGCCTCCCAGAGTGCTAGGATTACAGGCGTGAGCCACCGCGCCCGGCCATGGTGGTTGGCAATTCTTGACATTCCTAGGTTTGTGGACACATCACCCTAATCTCTGCTTTCATTTTCATATGGTCTTCCTCCACGTGTATCTCCTCTGTGTCTCTGTATCCAAATCTTTCTCTCTTTTCTCTTATAAAGACACCAGTCATAGCATTTAGGGTCCACCCTAATCTAGGATCACCTTAACTTAATTACAGCTGCAAAGACCCTATTTCCAAATAAGGTCTTGCTCACAGATACTTGGGATTAGAACTTAAACATATTTGTGGGGGGAGCAGAGTTTAATCCACTATACCACCTTTTGGCATGCTGAGCACTTTCAATGCATAAATTTGAGCCATATGAAATTGCCATTTTTCTAGGTCAAAAAGAGCTGCTGTTTGATAATTTCATATGGTTCAACCTAATATGAACATATTGAATTTTCATACTGTTTCTATCAGATGATACCATTATTAGTCCCATTTTAAGAGGAGGGCACTGAAGAGGTTAATAAACTTGTTGAAGGTTGTATAATAAGTGATAGGGCAAAAAGTCAAAACTACTGAGCCTAACTCCAGCACCTACTCTCTCATATGTCACTTCTCTTTGGTCATATTACATATTGTTGTGTACAACTCTATTTTATTATTTATAGTATAAATTATGTGTATGTTCTTTGTGTTTTATTCTCTGAACTGCTTTAGGGAATCTTATTCATTGCATATTCCCAACACTAAATGGAGTGCTTGCCATTAGATAGAAAACAAATGTTCTTCATAAAGAAAAAAAAAAAATGAATGCATGGTCTGGAAAATGTTTGCTCCCCTGAATAGAAAAGAGAAGATGAGAAGATACTTGTAATAATAAAGTTTCTTGGTATCCCCATGTTACTAAAGTCAATGGGAAAATTCAATTTTAGTCTCATGTGACAGAGAAGTGTTCTCTCACCCTCATTGTAATATCATCCTTATCACATTCTCAGCTCCTGTTCTAACATTGAAAGAAAGTATTCCTCTAATCCTGCCTTAGACTTAAATGATATTTCAGCCCAGAATAGGCCAAAATAAATTGATTATTTTCCCTGGTATGTGCAGAGTTACTGAGCTTTAGCATCTGAAAATATTTTCCTTTCCCTTTTTATCCTTTTTCCTTTCCTTTCCTTTTTTATCCAAATGTAACTACATACTTTTTAAATTTCAAAGTCAATGGAAATATTTTTTCTAATTAGAAAATATCAACCAGAAGGTTTATATTGTGTGATTATTTAATAAAAAGAGCAATCAGTTCTGCCATTAGATATAATAAGTTGGAACAGCATCACTCTCATCTTCAGAGTAAGTAAAAGTCAGATTAACTTTATATTATGACAACCTTTGTGAGCCCATCAGAGAGCGGAGGCAGCAAGCCAACAACTAGATCAAAACCTGAGGAAAGACAAGCCCTTGGTAGAGACAACAGAATATTTGACAAAGGCAGATGGTGGGCTGGCAGAACACTGTGAAACCCCTAGGCATTTGAGAAATTAGTGGAGGCCATACCTTCTTGCTGTTTCTTTCTCCATGAATGCATAGGGTGCTCACAGAAAATACCAAAAGAGCCTTAAGAAAGTTTTCATTGTGGTGAAAAAGTAGGAGAGGAGAATAGCAGTCATACAGGAAAGGCAAGAAACATCAGAAGACTCTTCTCCCTCATCTCATGTATGAAACAAAATGCCCATTCTGCTTGCAGAAGAGTGAGAAACAATCTCACACTTAGGACACTGATAAAAACTCGTTTCAGCAGGGAAGGGGGAATAGGGAAAATAACTTCATCCTCAGGGAAGGACAAGAACAAATGCTGGGATCAGAACTGTGTGGGGTTGGAGGCAGGAGCACTGCGAAGGCCACAAATCTGAGGCCTGGGACATGGTGCCTCACTCTGAAATTTATTCAGGAAAACAGAGAATGTTCTTTTCCTTCCCCATTACCATTCCAAAACACTGAACTAACCAGGGTTGAATAACAAGCCACAGCAGAGTACTGTTGGGAGAGGAAAAGGACAGTATGGAAAAATGCAGAGAAAACATGCACTGAAACAATGCAAAGAGAAAACCCAAAGCAATTCTGGGCAGTATAGTCATTGTACTGGTAAACCACTCCCACCATAAACACCAAATATTGCTATAGGAATTTGAAGTCTGATGTGCAATGCCGTGTTGCATAGCAACAACAAGAAAATATTTTCAGGAATAAAATCTATCCACTTCATTTTGTAATGTCTTTTACAAGATTACCAACTTTTGGTAAACAAACATAAGGTATAGAAGAAACATATTCCCAGAAATCTAAACAACGATCAGAATCAAATTTATATATGAAACATTCATTGGAAATATCTGACATGTAATTTAAAATAACTATAAATAAAATGTTAGGGACTCTAATATAAAAGGTAGACACCAAGGAAGATAATTTCAGCAAACAGATGAAACCTATAAAAAAAGAATCAAATGGAAAGGCTACAAATGAAAACAAAGTAAAAATCAGTAACAAAGATGAAGAATTCCTTCAATGGGTTAATTTTTAGAGTCAGTGCAAAGGAAAAAGAGTGAACTTGAAGACTGGTCAATAGAAACTATTCAAACTGAAAAATTAAAAAAAAAAAAAGAGTAAAAGGAATAAAAAACTCCAGAATGTCTAAAAGTAATGGTACCCTATCAAATGTTGTAAGAGATATGCATTTGGAATCCCAAAGGAGAAGAGAAAGAGGAAGCAGAGGAAATACATGAAAAAAATAGTAGTAGAGAATTTTCAAAAATTAATGACAGACAACAAACTACACTTCCAAAAAGAGGAAAAAAAACTGCTTAGGCATATCGTATTCAAACTGCAGACAACAAAAGGCAAAAAGAAAACCTTGAAGGCACACAGAAATAAAAGTAAATAAATAAAACAAACAAAACATAGCATACAGAAAAATAAGGATTATGGCAGACTGAAAGTCTGAAGACAATGGAGTGACAAATTTAAAATGGTGAAAGGAAAAAGCTATTAAATTAGAATTCTATACCCCCAAAAAATACCTCTCAAAAATGAAGGACAAACAAATATTTTCTCAGGCACACAAAACCTGAGGGAATTCATTGCAAGCAGTCCGAGTGTCCAAGAAATGTAAAAGAAACTTCTTTAGGCTAAAGGAAAATTATGTCAGAATGAAACTTGGATCTGAAGAATGACGTGAAGATTGCTAGAAGAGAAACAAATGAAGATAGAATAAATTTCATTTTATTTATTTTTATTTGCTATAAAAATAAATATCTAAAGCAAAAATAGTACCAAAACATTTTGATTTATGCATATGCAAATTTAAATTGTATGATAACATTAGCATAGAAAATAGGATAAAATTGGAAATATATTGTCATAACTCATACATTATATGTGACATGTGTAATATTTGAAGGTAGATGCTGATTAAAGATGTTTATTTTAAACCCTAGGAAAACCACTAAAATATTTTTTAAAAATTTAAATCATTTAATAGAGGAAATAAAATGGAATCATGGAAAAATGTTCAATTGACCAAAAAGTGAAAGGAAAAAGAAGGAACAAATGAAACATACTCCAAGCATATCTATAACCATGCAAAAAACAAATAGCCTAACAACATCAGTTAAAAGACAGAGGTTATCAGAATGATGAAAAAGCAAGACTTAACTGTATTTTATCTACAGGAGGCCTACATTAAATAAAAAGATACAGATTGGAGGTAAAAGGATGCATAAAGGAATACCATATAAACAACAACCAAAAGAAAGCTAGGGTAGTTATATCATTAATAGGCAAAACTGTAAACCAACTAAAGCTAATTGACACAGAACATTCCACCCGAGAACAGAATGATATATAACAGATTCTTTTCAAATGGAAATGGAAATTTGCCAATGTAGGGTGTTTTCTGGGCTATAAGACATACACCAAAAAAGTTAAAAGCATAGAAAACATAAGAAGAATATTTTTGGACCACAATGGAATTTAACTTGAAATCAATAACAGAAATATATTTGGTAGATTTCTAAATATCTAAATTAAACAGGACAGTTTTAAATAACCCATAAGCCAAAGAGGAAGCCTCAAAGGAAATTAAGAAATTTATTTTTTAACTAAATGAAAATGAAGTACAACATATCAAAATGTGTGTGTTGTAGCTAAAGCAGTGCTTAGAAGGAGATTTACAACCATCAATACTTAGTATTATAGAAGAAAGGTCTGCAATCATGTAATGCAAACTTTTATCTTTAGATTCTTGACAAAAGAGCAGATTAAAATCCAGAGCAAGCAGAGGGAAAGAATAGAGCCAAGAATAGAAATCAATGAAATTAAAACAGAAAAATAATAAGAAAGAAAACAACAAAACCAAAAGCTGATTCTTTGGAAAGATCAATACAAATTAAAAACCTCTGGCCAGACTGACCAAAACAAAAAAGGACAAGACATAAAATAACAATATCAGACCAAAAGAAGAGACAACACTACAGGTATTAAAAGGATATTAAAGAATACTACAAACAACTCTAATGGAATGGCAAAAAGGAAAAAATAAAACCTTGTCAATACTAAATGCTGGCAAGGATATGCAACAAGTGGCGTTTTCATACATACATTACTGGTGGGAACACAAAATAATACAGATGTCTTGGAAAACCGTTTGGCAACTTATTATAAAGTTAAATATTCAAATATCATACGACCCAGCTATTTCACTTCTAGGCATCTACTCAAGGGAAATGAAAACTTATGTTCACACAAAAATTTTGTTTGAATGTGTATGTTAGTTTTACTTATAGTTTTTGGACTATAAATAGGAAACAAGATGTCCTTAGTCTAGGGAGTGGATAGGAAAAACTATGGTGCATTAGTAAACTGGAACACTACTTGGCAATAAAAAGGAACAATTTATTAAATCACCCAGAAACATGGATAAATTTTAAATGTATTTTGGTAAATGAAAGAAGCCAGACCTGGAAGGCTGCATAAAATGTGATTCCCTTAATATGATACTTTGAAACAGGCAAAATTATAGGCATGGAAAGCAGATTGATTGTTGCCAGGGGCTGAGGAATTCAGAGAGGTCAACATGAGAGGACTTAGAGGTGATGGAACTGTTCGGTGTGGAACTGTGATATTGGCTGCATGACTCCATGCATTTGCCAAAACTCATAGGTGTTAGTCTGCTAGGACTGCCATAAGAAAACATGTGTATTAGAGTTTAGCACATAGGTAAGGAGAACCAGATCACTCTCTTTCAGAGAAAGAAATTACATAAGGAAAAGGTGAAGGCTAGTATGAACTTTGTGACTCTGGATTGGAATTGGAGGTATCAATGTGGAATCATGGATTTATTTTAGTAGTTTGAATTTAACAATAATAATAATATATATTATCCTACCTCTATCCCCTGAGAGGCACTACAAGTATTAACACCCCTGGAGCAGTGAGCTGTACGTAGTACCCAAATCTTCGTTTGTAAATTCCGTTCTCAAATAAAAGGAACCAAGAGCACTTGGAGAACCACTCGATTCCAGATTTCGGGTAAGGAAAATAAGACAAACCTGGAGCACCCTGAAGTGTCAGGTACTACGGAAGTGCAAGAAGAAACGAAGGAAGGAAACAAGGAATGGAAGAAGGGAGGGAAGAAGGGAAAACGTGGCAACTAAATGTCGTGTGGAACCCTGGATTCGATTCTAGAACAGAAAATGAACATCAGTGGAAAACTGACGAAATCCAAATAAATTCCGTATTTTAGTTAATTTATTTGTACTAAAATTAATTTTTTTTAGTTTTTCTAAATGTTCTATGGTTGCATTAATATGAGATTAACGCAAAGCGTTAGGTATATGGAAACTTTCCATACTGTTTTAGCGACTTTTTGTAAGTCTAAAATTGTCTCAATATATATTTTTAAAAAGTTAACATTCATGTGGAAAAAACAGATATGGTTTCGAAAAGACAATTTATAAATCCCAGAACAGATTCTTCTGGGCTGCCAGTCACCTAAAGAATAGGTTCAGGGGAATAGCTCAATCTAAGGGATGATCATTTCAAGCGTGTAATTCTAGACAAGGTAAAATGAACATTGCTTGGGTGACCAAGAGCTTGTGAAATCACCATCCTTGAAGAAATTGAAGGACTGTCTAGATCATCAGCTGTGTTGGAGGACTGAGGCCTTATTCTTTAAGAAGCACAAGAGTAGACTCCGCATGTTCTGTTTTATACACATAGAAGACTTAAAAAATAACTTTACGATGTTCCATGACCTGTGCATTTGCCTGTGTAGTGATGGAAGTCCACATCATTTTACTAAAACATATCTTTTAAGTAAAACCTGAGACTTGGAAACATTGTAAGAAAGCATGTGTCAGGAAATTTGGGTTATGAATTGAATAAAATGCATAAGGTTTTACATCGTTTTTTCCTTATTCATTGCAGTCCATTTTAAGCTCAAGTGATTTCCCATCTGGACCAAGAAATTGCATTGCTGAAATGTTAATATTCTTTTCCTTGGTATTATTTCATTATAATTCATTTTGAAGAGGTGTGTGGTATGACAGATTAGTAAATCCACAGATTTGACAGAGATAATGTGTAAAACAATCTCAATCTTGGTAGAAGCTACCAATGGATTAATCTTGATAGTCGGTGGTTTTTTAGTGATATGACACAGTTTTTAAATCTTTGATTTTTCCCAGTGCGATTTTACTTAGAATTATGCAGTCTGATTCATTGAGGAAAACTTCATGAGGGAACAACATAATTTTACAGCAGGACTTTGATGCAAGCGTGAAGGGGGTATTCCATTTCTGATTCAAGGGACTATTCCTTAGACTCTCTCTTTTCTTTTTCCATTTTGCTCCCTCTTAGTCTCTTTTTCTCTGTTAATTTTCTTCTTGGAAACTTTGCAGCTAAAACACAGGTGGGAGGGTGTGGAGGTTTTAGTTTCCTTTTCAGGGTTTCTTCTATGTTGCTTTAAATCTTCACTGATTTGAGGAGCCTGACCGATCCTTTTAATATTGGAAGGCAGCTATGCTCACCACTGTACCACCAACGCCTTCAAGATCCTTTTCATGTTGATGTCAGGAGAGGAGGCAGAATTAGAAGAACATTGAGAGGCAAATTATTAAAAATTAGTTTCATTGTGTACAGAACTTTGTTGATGATTGATTAATAACAATAAATATACTTTTCAAACCACAGCACTCTTATTATTTTAATTCATAGTGTAATAAGCCTTTGTTTGACTGAGCTTCTTGGTTTTCATCCAGATAATTTGTCAAGATGTAGTTACATGCTTAAAACGAGGGAAGGAATGCCAAAGATTGATGAGTATAGAAAGCAGGTTAAGGGAAAGGAAGAAATGGTTACTGCTTACTTTTAAATTTATTACTATAATTATACAGTTTGAAATTAATAAGAAATATTCATTTAGCAAATACATGTTGATTAGTTACTATGCACAAAGCACAAAGGATATTATGCAGACAAGATAGACAATGTTCCAGACCTCTTGTAAACTACCAAGATATTAGCTATAGTCCCCTTCCCTTAAGGACTCCAGGTAAGATATGATTTTTAAAACTTCCCAAATTCCACAACCCTCAATATTCCATGACAGTTCCCATTTTGTAAAAAAATTTCCAGGGGATTATGTTTTCATGGCTCCCTCTGCCTTTATATCCTACATCCAGTCCAGACACAAAACTCAGCCCCATCAGCAGTCTCTGCAACTGTTTCATTTCTATGAAGTTTTCGTAAGTTCAGTAGAATTTATGACAGATTTGGAGTCATAAGAAGAAGTTACATTTTCCGCTAAGTAGATCATTATGTTCCCTACACCTCTTTTTTCCTTTGCAGAGCAAAATCAAGGTGCGTAGCTTAAAAAGAGTTCTCCATTTAAAAGCACCATCCTTAGAAGGCATTTAGGATAATAAAAAGCATAATATTAATAAGTAAAATAATAATCATAATAATGACCATTCTGTTATATGTATTTCCATTCTGTGCATTCCATAGCTACTGTCCCGCCTGTCTACACAGTGCGCTGCCTCCCAACTTCAATATTGCACCGTCCTATTGAATTTGAATCGCTTGCAGAAGTATCATATGGAAAATAATGCAGTAATCTAGCCTCCGAATTAAAATTAGTTCAAAGAAAAAACATATAAATTATTCTAAATTCACAGAAAGATTGCTCACATCCTGAAATAAATTGATCCCTCTAGATAGTTCAATAAAGAAAAAAAGATCAGGTCATGTGAGTGGAATACAAAGTGATTTTTTGTTCATATTTGGATTTCTAATATGTTCCAATTCAGTCTTTTACTCTCCATTTCTATCAAGTATAAGTCTTTTGATTTTAAATAGCAGGCACAAAAAAAGAAATGAGAACAATACAGCTTTTACATCTTTTAGGTGACATGTTCCATAAACCTTAAATTTGATGAAAATTTTTGTGAGTTTCTAGTGTAGTTATTTGAGTCATTCTAATGAAATAAGACTTGAAGTTCAGAAAAGTAAAATCATAGTGTATTAGGAAAAGTGTCACTTAGGAAATTTACGTTTAATATATAAATCCAACCAGCTGCCTCAGACATCATGATTTAACATAATGACTGTAGGTTAGACATGAACCACACCTACATAATTTTCCTAATGATTTGTCTGTATTGGTTCCAATTTGATACTTTAAGGATTTATTAGAGTTATTTGAAAAGTATTTAGATGTTTCATATAGATGAACATCCCTAGGGAAGCAGTAAGCAAAATATCAGTTTCTACTTTCAAAACACAAGTTAATGTTAGCTGAAATTATTATGTGATCATAAAACTATGGTAAGAAAGGCAGGACAAAATGAAAGGCCAATTGCTTTTCTATTATATGTCACAGTGAAGAATGTTTCAAGGATAATTGAAACCTTGTAAAGAATAAAAGAAAGATGAGTAAAAACTGAGTAGCCAAAGAGAAGAATCAGTTTTTCAGACATTTCAAATATTTGATTGCTAGAGGAAATTTTAATAGAGATGAGAAGCTGACTTTATATCATTCTTAGTATGGATATCATTCGGGACATTAAAATATTTTGCAATATATGCAAGTAAAAGCCATCATCAAAAATAAAGGAACTATTTCAAAAAGGACGACCACTGGGAAATATCAGTTCTACCTTTAGAACTTACAATTTAGTCTCATTTCCCTGAAGTATATGAGAACATTGTTGTAACAAAGACAATATATAAAGAAAATAATGTTTCATTTTTTCTAGTTTTTAGCCAAATCACTTTTTAGTTAAGTAGTTGCTTTTACTGTATATACAGA
Source organism: Avahi laniger (assembly GCA_963575035.1). Taxonomy (NCBI): domain Eukaryota; kingdom Metazoa; phylum Chordata; class Mammalia; order Primates; family Indriidae; genus Avahi; species Avahi laniger. The sequence continues at coordinate 11,223 of CAUYSK010024633.1, forward strand.
GTCTACACTAAACTAGCCATCATTAAATATTACATAGAAGGTGATTTTTTTTCTGTGAAAGCTGTGGACTCAATCTAACTGCATGTACTCAAATATTGCCATCGTTTCATACATCGGTGCTCTCAAATGGATTGATGGGTAAAAGTGCCAAAAGCTTACTGGCTCTTTTCAATGTAATTCTAGTTGCTAAAGGAAAACAATTATTTTTATATATAATCTTAAGTATAAAATTTGAGGATCTTCCAGCAGAGTCCTACATCTGTGACTGAAAGAGATAATGTTTTCATGAAAAAGTAAGTAACCCAAGATTGTTGTAAACCATGAAAAATAAGTATGATGCCTTTACTCACACAGCTGACATATACTTTTCTTTGTTTAATTTTATATACTTCAGTTTTTAGGGTGGTTTTAGGTTCACAGTAGAATTGAGAAAATGGCACAGAAATGTCTCATATACCTCCTGCCCTCACACGTGCATAGCCTCCCTATTATCAACTTCCCTCACCAGAGTGGTATGTTGCTTACAGTCGATGAACCTTCATTGATACATCATAATCACCCACAGTCTGTAGTTTACATTAGGGTTCACTCTTAGTGCTGTACATTCTGTTGGTTTGGACAAATGTTTAATAACGTGTATCCACCATAACAGTATCAGACAGAATATTTTAGTTGCCCTAACAATCCTCTGTGCTCCACCTGTTCATCAGTCCTCCCCTTCAACTCCTGCAAAAAGCACTGCTCCTTTTACTATCTCCATGATATTGCCTTTTCCAAAGTGTCCTGTAGTTGGAATCATACAATATGTAGCACTTTCAGATGGATTTCTTTCACTTGGTAATATACATTTAAGATTCTTCCATGTACTTTCATGGCTTGATAGCTCATTTCTTTTTTGCACTGAACAATAATCCATTGTCCGGGTGTAGCACAGTTTATTTACCCATTAACCTACTAAAGATCATCTCACATACTTCCAAGTTTTTGTAATTATAAATAAAGCTGCTGTAAACATCTGTGTACAGGTTTTTTTGAGTGGATATAAGTTTTTGGCTTCTTTAGGTAAATACCAAGGAGCACAATTGCTGGATCATACAATAAGAGTGTGCTGGGCTTTGTAAGAAACTGCCAAAGTGTCTCTCAAAGTGGCTGTACCATTTTGCACTCTCACCATCAATGAGCGAGAGTTTGTGTTGCTCCACATCCTCACCAGCATTTGGTGTTGTCAGTGTTCTGTGTTATGACCATTCTAATCGGTGTATAGTGTGATATTTCATTGTTGTTTTAATTTGCATTTCCCTAATGACTTACAATATGGAACATCCTGACAGATGCTTATTTGTCATCTATATATCTTTTTTGGTGCAATGTCTCTCCAGGTCTTTGGCCTACTTTGTATATAATTGGGTTGTTTCTATTCTTATTGCAGAGTGTGAAGAGTTTTTTGCATATCTGGATGGCAGTCCTTTATCAGATATATCCATTGCAAGTATTTGGCCCAGTTTGTGACTTGTCTTTTCTTTCTCTTGACATTGTCTTTTGCAAAGCAGAAGATAATTTTAATAAAGTTCAAAATATAGATTTTTTTTCCATAGGCTTTTGGTGTTACACCTAAGAAAACATTACCAAACCCAAGATCATCTAGATTTTCTCCTACATTATCTTCTAGAAGTTTTATAGTTTGCATTGCATATTTAGATCTTTGGTGCATTTTAAGTTAACTTTTTCTAAGAAGTGTAAATTCTGTCTAAATTTATTAATATTTATTTTTAAATATGGATGTCCAGTTGTTCCAGCATCATTTATTGAAATTCTTTTCTCTTTTTTCTTCATTGTATTGTTCTTTCTCCTTTGTCAAAGATCAGTTGACTATATTTATGCAAGTTTATTTCTGAACTCTTTTTTCTTTTTCATTGATCTATTTGCCTATCTTTTTCCAATATGACACTGTCTTGGTAACTGTAACTTTATTGTAAGTTGGGTAATGTCAGCACTCCAACTTTATTTTCTCCTTCAACATCATGTTCAATATTCTGGGTCTTTTGCCTCTCCATATAAACTTTAAAATCATTTTCTCTATACCCATAAAATAACTTGCTGGAATTTTTATTGGAATTGCCATGAATCTATAGATCAAGTTGGGTAGAACAGACATCTTGACAATATTGTGTCTTCCTATCAGTGGACATGAAATATCCCTCCAGTTATTTAGTTCTTTGATATTTTTTAGTCAGAGTTTTGTAGTTTTCCTCATGTAGATCTTGAGATCTCTATTTTTTTAGATTTGTACCTATTTCATTTGGGGGGGTACTAATGTAAGTGGTATGTTTTATTTCATATTCCACTTTTTCATTGCCAATACTTAGCAAAATGATTAACTTTTGTATATTAACCTTGTGTCCTCTACCTTATTATAAACACTTATTAGTTTCAGAAGGTTTTTTGTTAATTCTTTTAGATTTTATACCTAGACAATTATGTAATCTGTGAACAAAGAAAATTTTATTTCTTCCTTTCCATTCAGTATACTTTTTATTTCCTTTATCTGTGTTATTTCATTAGGAAGGATTTCCAGTATGATATTGCAAAGCAGTAATGAGAGGAGGCAACTTTGACCTGTTTCTGATTTTAGTGGGAAAGCTTCTAGTCTCTAACCATGAAGTATGATGTTAACTGTAGGTTCTTTGTAGATATTCTTTATCAAGCTGAGGAAGTTACCCTCTAGTCCTAGTTTACTGAGAGTTTTTTTCACAAATTCATGTTGGATTTTGTCAAATGCTTTTTCTGCATCTATTGATATGATTATTTAATTTTTCTTTTTTAGCCTTTTGATGTGATGAATTACATTAATTGATTTTAAATATTCAACCAGCCTCATATACTGAGGATAAATCTCATTTAGCTGTGGTGTATGATTTTTAAATACATTGTTGGATTCTGTGTACTAATATTTTCTTGAAGATTTTTGCATCTATGTTCATTGGAGATATTGGTCTACAGTTTTTTTTTCTTGTAGTGACTTCGTCTGAGTTTGGTATTAGGGTGATGCTGACCTCATTGAGTGAGTTAGGAGGTATTCCTTCTATTTCTCTCTTCTGGAAGAGATTGTGAAGAACTGGTATAATATTTTTCTTAAATGTTTGATAAAATCTACCTGTGAACTCATCTGGACCTGATGCTTTCTCTTTGGAAAGATTATTAATTATTGATTCAATTTCTTTAATAGATACAAGCCTACTTAGTTCATCTATTTACTTTTTCTTGTGTGAGTTTGGCAGATTATGTTTTTCAAGGAATCCGTCCATTCAGGGGTAGGGAACCTGTGGCCTTCTACATCCTTAAGTGTGGCATTTTGACTGAATCCAAATTTTACACAACAAATCCTTTTATTAAAAGAGATACAACAGAGAATGATAAAGTTTTTCTTACCCCTCTGGTGCTTAAAAACGAACAATCTTGGAATTAGAAGGCCACAGTTTCTCCACCCCTGATTGGTTATCAAATTTGTGAACTTAAGAGTTTTTCATGGTACTCCTTTATTATCTTTGTCATATCTATGTGATATGTAGTGATGCCCCTTCATTTATTCCTAATATTGGAATTTTTGTCTTGTCTCTTGTTTTTCTTAGCCTAGCAAGAGTCTTATTGATTTTATTGATCTTTTCTTTTTTTCTTTTTTTTAATTTCAATGTATTATGAGGGTACAAATGTTTAGGTTATGTATATTGCCTTTGCCCCACCCGCGTCAGAGTTTCAAGCATGTCCACCCCCAGATGGTGTGCACCATACCCATTCGGTGTGTATATACCCATCCCTACCTCCCCTGCTTCCCATCTGTCTGACACCCGATAAATGTTATTACTATATGTGCACTTAAGTGTTGTCAGTTAATACTAATTTGATGGTGAGTACATGTGGTGCTTGTTTTTCCATTCTTGTGATGCTTCACTTAGTAGAATGGGCTCCAGCCCTATCCAGGATAATACAAGAGGTCCTAGATCACCTTCGTTTTTTGTGGTTTATTGATCTTTTAAAGAATCAGCTTTTTGTTTCATTGATTTTTTCTGTTTCCTTTCTGGTTTTGATTTCTGTTCTAATTTTTATTATTTCTTTTCTTCCGCTTACTTTGGATTTAATTTGCTCTTCTTTTATCTAGTCCCTTAAATGGAAAATTATATTATTTACTTTACATATGTCTTCTTTTCTAATATATGTATTCAATGCTGTAATTTCCCTCTAAGCACTGCCTTTACTACGTCACACAAATTTTGATAAGTTGTGCTTTCGTTTTTATTTAGTTTAAAATATTTTATCATTGCTCTTTAGATTTTGTTATTTAGATGTGTGTTGTTTAATTTTCAAGTATTTTGGAGTATCCCTGCTATTTTTTGCTATTGATTTCTGGTTTAATTGCATTGTGTTCTAAGAGCAGACATTATGTGATTTCTATTTGTTTGTTTCTCTAAGATGTGTTTTATGGCCCCAAGTTTGATCTGTGTGGTGAATGTTCCATGTGAGCTTGAGAAGAATGTGTATTCTGCTGCTTGCTGTTGGATAAAGTAGTCCACAGATCTCCACTGTATCCAGTTGATTGATGGTGTTGTTGAGTTCAACTATGTCCTAACTGATATTCTGCTGACGGAATCTGTCCATTTCTGACAGAGGTTTGGTAAAATCTCCAACTTTAATAGTGGATGCCTCTATTTCTCCTTGCAGTTTTATCAGTTTTTGCCTCACATTTTTGATGCTCCATTGTTTGGCATCCTTTATCATTATGTAATTCCCCTCTTTATCTCTGATAAACTTCCTTGCTTCGAAGTCTGCTCTTTCTGAAATTAATATAGCTATTCCCACTTTTTTTGATTACTATTATCATGGTATATATTTCTCCACTCATTAACTTTTAATCTGTATGTGTGTTTAACAATTGCAAAGATGTGCAAACAACCCAAGTGCCCATCAATACATGAGTGGGTTAATAAAATGTGGTATATATATACCATGGAGTTCTACTCAGCCACAAAAAACAGTGGTGATCTAGCATCTCTTGTATTATCCTGATTAGAGCTGGAACCCATTCTACTAAGTGAAGTATCCCAGCAAGTCTTTTTCATTAGAATCCTACTTGATTTCTTTCACCTTTACAGTGTTTAAAGTTTTTTGAGGCTATATGATGTTTCCCATTTGAGTTCTGTCACCATTTTCTAGTAGAATTCTGATTTTACACATGAATGCTGAGGTTGTCTCAATATGGAGCTTCTGTCATCAAAACTTTCATTTGAAAACATTTTGTCGGTAGTCAAAATATAAACAGCACCAAAAACATATCTGTCATTGCCCATTTGTCCTTCCTTGTACCTGTTCTCTATCACAGGAATCTGATTCCTAAAAACTGTAGTTCTCAGTTTCCCTTGCCAAACAACTTTAGGCTGAGTTTTGCAAAGAGAAACACTGGTGGGAGTCAGGAGGGTCGGGGAGTGGAGAAATCAGGATATTTTCACCTGTTCTCCACTTTGGGGAGCATCTCTAGCTGTGGTTGCTGCCCCTCAGGATCCTATCTTGGACCAGGCAGCCTGACTCCTGGCTTTGGTTACACTCTATTCTCCTCTTCACCCTCTAGCCCTATCACTGCTGCTCTTTCCTGCTATTCTCAATCTCTGGGTTGCCTTATTGACCCATGCGTGCAAACTTTCAACACTGTCATGATGAGTTCCATGTATTGGCTCCCTTCTAATGAGCTGTATGATGGATGCCTTTCTTGAGTAAATACTGAAATTCTGGAGAATGGAATTTTTCTGTTGAATAGGCGATTTTACATATGGGTGCCATGGATAAATTATAAAAGAATAAGATTTTAGTGCCATCCAGCATAGTTTATTTATAAAAGCTGATTCCTTCATGTCATTGCCACTAGGAAATGACCACACTTCCCACATATTTCAAACATGCAACAAAGGACCCAGAGCCGAGGGCCTCTTGATCTTCTCTGTAATTTTGTCAGACTGCCTTACCATGATTAAACTTTTCCCTTCAAAATGCTTTTGGACTTTTGTTATAGAGATAATTGCAATAATATTTTTGATTTAGAGATTTTCTGAGTTTTCATATTTTATTTTTTTTTATTTAAGTAAGTCTTTCCTTTGAGCCACTTTTTACCTGAAAAATACACCACCAATTATTACATACCTTGCAAGTAGTTTCAAAGATTTAAACATAACTTTAATTATGTATATTCTAAAAAGCTTTAGGGTAGGTCTTAAAGATTGGTTTTATCAAATATTTTAAATGGATAACTATCTCCCACACCACCAGCATCCCTCCTCAAAAAATATAAAGTCTTTTTAGTGGTGTTTGAGTGAAAGTTGACCTAGTTCTCAAAGAATTTAACTTTACTGAATATAATTTTGTAACTCGAGGTGCTCACCTGTTAAATTTATTGAAACTCATATTGAGTCTGCTGAAGAATGTGCCTAGTTATCAATCACTGGCTAGTTTCTCTGAAGACAAGTTTCCCGAGCGTCACACCCATAAAACTTGTTATTTTAGCATGCTGCCTTCAACCATCTGATATAGAGTTGCAATATATTACTTGCAAAATACCTATAAAAATTCTAGTTTTCAGTTCTTGAGCATCTTATTAAAACCTGTACTTTTAAAATCCTTTATGACATGCTTACACGAGAGTATAATCTTTCTTATCAAAAGTCATAAAGAATCAAATCCTCTTATTTAAGATAAAAGAAAAGTTTATTTTGTATCACTCAATTGCTGATAGCTACCATGAGATCCTTAAAACATTACTCAATTGAGAGAATTTCTTATTTACACATTTTAGGCATTTGGGTTTCCTTCCCCCCATCCTTCCACTCCAGCCCTCTCTGCTTAAAACCCCAGGACTCTCTCAGTTCCTCTTCATGCCCCATTCCTACCTTAGTTTTTTCCTTACCCTATTGGTCCAGACTAGCTCATCCATGTCTCCTGCTTCTATGATGAATACCCAATACTCTTTCTTATGGCTACCAGTCCAAGTAATGGAAATTCATGGCTATCTTCCATCTAATTTCTCTGATTTTTCTACCTTCCATCTCATTTCTGCGCATTTTTCTATATTTTTTAGATGTAATGCTTCAGAATATCCTTCTGTGCATGTGTGTGTGTGTGTGTGTGTGTGTGTGTATGAAAGAGGGAGAAAAGGAAAGATGATTTAGATTTTCATTTGAAATGTCAACAAATCATATTTGGTCTAACTAGAGATTTCAATTACCAATTCTATGGCACATAGTAACACTTAATAAATGTTAGCCATTATTTTTACTATTATTATTTCCACATGTCTGTTGCCTTTCACTAAAATTCCTAGGTGAAGAAAAACATTTTAGAAGACTTTAAGAGAAAGCAAAAGATGATTTTGGCCTTTGCATTAAAAGCATAGAGGGGCCTTTCATATATATATATATATATATATATATATATATGTATATTGTTATTGTTTATTTGGCTTTGCTTTCTGTGAGGTATATCTTTTGTGTTTCCTGTCACCGATTATAAGATAAAGTTTAAAAGATCACTTCTCTATTTGTATCTGTGTTTAAAAAAAAGAAATATATACACTTCAAAGATTAACTTAGTACTATCCTTATTATTAATGTTATTAAAGAAGAAAAATCAAATCCATAGAGAGCTGAACATAACCAAGTAAAAAATTCAGCATTCTTCATATGTAATGAATCAACTTATTTTTTGTGGGCCAGTGTTCCCAATTAAGACCTATTGAGTACAAATGAGTATAAACCAAAGATGACTGTGTTTATATACTGTTAAATGGTCAGAAGAAAATTGTGTATGCCCGTTAAAAGTACTCTTTGGAAAACCTGAATAGTTTTCATGTTGTTGTTGTTCTTTTTCCTTCAATAAATTTATATGCATAATTGATTAGACATTGAGAGTTGAGTTCAATGTCAAGCAGACCTGGCTTTAATTCCTAGGTGTGTCCTTGTCTAGCTGTGAGGATTTGGTCAAATATTTAACCTCATTGAGCCTTGGTTTCCTCATCTCTAATACAGAGATAGCAGAGATAACAGTAACTATCTCTTTGGGTTATTACAGAAAGATAAATAAAATCTGGAAAGCTATTAGCATTGTGCCTGGCACATAGTAAATGCTCAGATAATATAATCTGGTATTATCATTATTAATTCTTATTAAAGCAGATTTTTTTTTTTTTGCTATTGAAAAATAAGTGTATCACCTTAGCTCTAGACATAATTTGTGGAGCATTAGCCTCACAGAAGAATAAAAACTGATCTTATTTTCCTCATTATAAGATCTTCTAAAAGAAGGGAATAATTATTGTTTAAAAAATAAATAGTTTACATTTCTAGGTGAAGTGTCATCTTTCTTTTCATTCCATTTTCTCCTCCTTTAACATGAAATTATTAGAAAGGGACTTTTTTCAGCTCCATTCTCAAAATGTGTCACCATCCTGATCACTTTTTACCACTCTGTCTCTTTCTCCTATACCCAGTAGTCTCCTAATAAATATACCAACTCCTGAGTCACTAACATCTGTTGTTCACAGAGCAGCCAGAGTAATGATTCTGTGACATAGTTTGGATTACATCATTCTCCAATTCAAACCCCTCCTACAGCTGCCTATTGTGTGTAGAACAAAATTCAAAGACTTTACTCTTCCAAAATCCAGCTCCTGAGTAACCTCTGTCCTTATTTTCCACCACTTTTCTCCTCCTTCATGTCTTTGTGTACCACAGGTCATTCCCATAGTGACCCCAAGACCTTTGCACTTGTTGCTCACTTCCTGGAATTCCCCTTCGTCTGATGTCTGCAAGGCTGGCATCCTCAATCTATTAAGGTACCTTCCTTAAAGAAGCCTTCCTTAACCACTCCAACTAAAATAGTGACTTAGCATCAGTCTGTATCCCTTTATCCTGGTTTATTTTTCTTCAGAATCTATCATTTCAAGTTTACGTGTTTATTCGTGGCAGTATTCCCAGTTCCTTGTGCTGGGTTTGACATATACCAAATACTTAATAAGTATTTTTTAATCAATGAATGAATGTTTTACTTTAGAAAATAATTACTTTTGTACTTTTTGAAGTTTATTCACTTTTATAGGCTACTACTTCTTAACTTAAAATGATTAGTATGTACCACAAATTTTAAGCAAAATAGTAGGTAAGTTAATAAACCCAATATTTATTACGATAAGCAATGCTAAAGCATTTTCATATGCAACTTTCATAATATTAACCAAATAATACAGAAAAATTCTCAGTTCTGTGTTGTTGTTCAATCATGGTACTTAGTAAAGTGAGAAAAATAAAATTCACGGGATGTCTAAAGAATGACAAATCCTAATCAAAATACAACCTTGTTTGAGGGAAAACTTTGGTTGTCCAAATTGTGCTCATTTACTTCAAGGTAATATCATAAGTCAGCCATTCTTTGTTAGATAAATATACTTTTCTATTGACTAGCTGAAGACATTATGCTTGTATGCCAAAAATATCCCCACTAATTTGAAAATTAACTTTCAGACCTAGGTTATTTGTTGAAGAATAAGATGTTCCTAGCTAAAATATAAAAACCAGCATCCTTATAAAAATCCCAAACTAAAAGATTTCGAATTTTCTCTGGCTCTTTTCTAAGTGAACATTTGACGAGTATATCGACAGGTAAAGAGAAAAGATAGTTTAGGTGCTCTGCTACCATCTGACTTCATCTCAAACAGTTCTCTACTCTGATCTATCTGGCTGACTCTACCAGCATTTTTATTTGAGGCTCTCTTCTTCTACTGTTTCACCAGCTGGTTTCAAAGTCTTCAGTCTCTTCATACTCAGATCCATTTTCCACTCTGCATCTGACCAGGCCTGCTTAAATTGTGCCAGTGATTCTCTATTATCTACCAGAAAATGTCCAAGCTGGCATCTATGTTGCAGAGGCCTCCGTGACTCCCCCATGTCTTACTGCTTCCAGACACTTTTGTCTTAAAAGCCCTTCTCTGACTAGCCTCACCTTTCCCCCTTAACTTCCTTTTGAGTACAGAAAAGTCACAATGAAATGACTCAATCAGATGGCAGTTTAATATATTACCAAGAAAATTTGCAGTCAGACATAACCACATTTGAAACCCCTTTTCTAATTTACTAGGTTTGTGGTCTTAGATAAATTACCTAACTCTCTCATTCATTGTTCACTAGCTGGAAAAATGGGAATAACTGTACCTATCTCAGTTGAACGAAATATGTTAAGACTGTAAAGCACAGAGCACACAGCACGTGTTCAGCAGGTGGTAGCTGGGTTTAATAATAATTATGCACAATGCCTGGTAGAGAGTATGCCCTTAGTAATTGTTATTTCTCTTCCCACCTCTTGGTGCAGACAGAGCTTCATCGGAGAGCCTCTTATCCAGTGCCCTTATCTGCCAAACAAACTGCCCACCCTCTGGAGTAGTTAAAGCCCTTTCCAGGAGCTTTCAAGTCCAAATAACGCTAGTGTTTCTTTCCAACCACATGGGCTCCTGCAGAGGCCAGTTGGTAGCCACGCTCTGAAAATGAGGCAGAGTTCAGATTTTTACTGCATTTTATGGGCACAAACAACTCAAACTCGGTAAACACTTTCACTGCCATGTGGAGCAAAGCATACTGAAGTCATTCTGAAGTCTTAAAAAGACAAAGGGAAGCAAAAAAATGTTAAATTTTTAAAAATCTGGGATAACAGTGAGAGGGCATGACTCAATCAGTAATTACTCTGATAGTAATCCTAGGTACCTTATTTCTCCTGTGGGCAATCATATGAAACCTCCTGGGATTAATCTGAAGACATCTCTGTAGCACACGAGGCCAATCCTGATGCCAGCCTAAGTTCCTTAAGAACATTGTTTACAATGAGAACAGCCAATTTCGCAGTATGTAAACCGGAAGCATCCATTTTATATGAAGAAGTGTACACAAATTCAGATTAAGGTGCTATTACAAAATAATAAGGACTTCTTAATTGAATCTGTGACACAGCAGGTGGATTTATTCTGAGGAGGTAACGAGTGATACGGCTTTGGTGGAAGTGTCAGGTAAAACCAATTATCATCAGCTTGACATGACAGCGTACTAAAAGTGTTTCCCTGGTCTCACCCTCTTTTCTGAGGCGGATATTTTTGTTTCTGGGCGTGGTTCTGATTTGGGATGTTCCAAGTTGTTTTTCTTTTCAGAAATGCAGATGTAACCATTGTTTTAAAAGACTACAAGTGTGTCACCTTGATTTATCCATTTAGGACGGTTCCATTATAAAACAAGTCAGTTACTTCCTGAAATGGAACCAATGCAAAGAGCAATCCTAAACCCTAACTCACTGCAAGCATTTTCCTGAATGCATGACATTCATGGCTATTTGTTTAAACAGGGGCACTGCAGTCATACCAAGAAAGAGAACTAGTAATCAGAATGTGCAATGTCAGTATCTTTCAAAAGGGGACTTGATAATACATGACTCATATTCGTGAAATTTGAACTGCATCACACTGCATCGTTTTACCTATTTATAAGGTGATACACCTACATTAAGCAATTTTTAAAGACTGTTTTGGGGCCTCCTTTCTGAACATAGTAGCCTGCATTCTCTAAGGAAGCTAGGTAAGCACACTAGTAGCCATGCCATGGTGGTCTGTGCAGCTTGGCCGTGGACCCCATGAAGTTCTGTTCTTCTCCTTAGCTTTATTTTGAGGTTAAACACCACTAATCAGCCATCCACTCATATTATAAGGTTGGTTTATGCAGCTGGGCTTGGATAAGGGTGTGCCCTAGAATCAGACACCCAGCCCATCATTCACACGGGGAATATTCTACAGTGAGGGAAGTGTTTTTTGTGAACCTCACATTCCTCATCCATAAAATTGGGCACATAAAGGAATCTCTAAAAAAAACCTCAATTTCCTAATTTGGAAAATGGAAATGGGAACACCCATTTTGTAAAACTGTTGTGATGATTAAATGGGATAATTATGTGAAGTGCTGGCATAGGATTTGAACCCAGCAAATTAGAATTTTTATTATTATTGCCTCAAATTTTTCTTCTTTCAGTTCTTAGTAATTTATAAACAAATTATCATTTTCTTTTCTAACCTCTTATGTTAGTTTGTTCCTGGGCTACTCATTTACTCCCCCATCTCTGCACACCCTTGACATACTTAAACTCTCTTGCTTACTTTGTGACCTTCCTTCTCTGCAAGTTTCATAAACCATTTATACCATTTCCCCAATGTGGAAGCAATAACACACTCCAGGAAACTCAGATTTCATCTCTGAATATACACCTGCATTGCATTCTACCTGCAATGATTTGAACCCATACGGTAAAGGGTTTGTCACTTTAACTTGACTTTGCTGGTACCTTGAGACAGAAAGATATATTCCATTTCTTCCTTCCTTCCTTCCTTCATTCCTTCCGTTTCTCTCTCAATCTTTCTCTTTTTTTCTCTTTTTCGGTTCTGCTTTCTTAAAATAAGCTTTTACACTATGGTTCATTTTCTATTTCACAGTGAGAAAAGGATAGAACAATTTGGGGAAATAAAAGTTGAGGCATACAAGTAATAATTAACTTTTGTCATCTTGTTAAGTGAGAAACATTCTTTCAGAAATGGATTAGACTTGAAAAGTAGAAAAAATTTTTTGTCAAAAAATTTTAAATCCTATAATTTAGAACAGCAACCCTTTTGCTTTTTCACTCCTTTAAGAGTTGTCTAAAATTGTGTGGAAGAAGACTACCATCTTGATATAGTAGTTTGGTTTTGGAACTATGCAATTGCAGCAGGCCAAGACAGAAAAGGAGGAACTGGATAAAATGTATGTCACATCTGGTTTTCTTATTAAAAATGCACTACTCACCGTCAGCACTCTTATAAGCCTATACAAGTCAAATTATGTTTTTTGATTGCATCTGGGTTTTTTTTATTAATGTGTTGGCTGCTGCTTTGGATTTTTTTCTGTCTTCATTTCAGTTAATCAGTTTCTTATTTTTATCTTTCCAGAGACCTTAACTTCTCAATATGGAAGATTTTTATTTCTTTTTGAAAATACAGAGGACTGTCATCGTCTAAATTGCCAAATTCTATGCTTGGTTCTGTTTTCTACATAAGCAAAAATTCCCATAACCACTGGCTATCTGATTAGTACATTGAGTTCCAAGAAACAAAGATCTCATTTCTCTTCATGTCAGCTTTGAAAATCTTGCAACTATATAAGGATGGAATTAATATTTCATGAGTTCTGTATTGGTTGTGAACGCTGATTTAGAAGGAATACAATGGGTCTAGGATTTCAGAATTAATAATTTTAATATATAAAAATCATCTTTTTATATAGTCACATATTTTATATATAGTCAATGTTATAATTTATTGAATTAAGAAAGATTCCTATATCCATAGTGTGACTCAAGAAAAAGGAAAAGAAGAGAGAAGGAATGGCATTTTTTAACAGAAGAATACCTGAATGTAGGAGGACTGACCAAGTTGGAAAATGACTATCTTAATTTAACAATTATCTAAGGCAAAGATCATCAATGGATGCTAAAAACACTGAGCAAATTATTGCTAGGGAAGAAGATTCACATGATCTCATAGTATCACCTCATGGATTATTTGCTAACTACAAACAAGAAAAAGGCTCTTTTACAATGGAAAGATCTGGCAGACATTGCTTCAATGAAGTGACCAAAGGTAGCATCATCAATAATACAACAAGTGGCAGTATGTGCTTCCTAAGACAATGTAACATTATTTATGTTGTACACATGTAAAAATATTAAATCTAATACCAAGGAAACAATTGGAAAAATATAGAATACACATTGTTTTACCTGACAATTTGCCAACACCCTTGAAAATTTTTAGTGTCATGAAAGATGAGACAAAGAAGATATGTCAATCAAATGCAATCCATAATTCTCCAATGGATCCTGAATTGAAAAAAATTGAGACAGTTGGGGAAATTTGAATATGGGATATGTGTGTTTAATGATAGCATGTATATATAAAAATTTGGGGGTATGATAGTATGTGGTTATATAAAAAAATGTTCTTAAGTGATACATGGTAAAATGTTTTTGGCTAAAGTTCATTTTTAACTTGTTGAAATGATTAAAAAACATGAGTTTACATATATTGTGTGTATGTGTGTGTGTATTTATGGAGAGAGAGAAAACAAATTCACAAAATGTTTGATAGTAAATCTAGGTCAAAGATATAGAGGTGCTTATGGGTATTACTTTTTCTAATTTTCTGCAGTTGGAATCAGCTAGAGGTCCCTATTTTTGTCAGGGAAGATGGTGTAAGAAACTTGTCTTTCTGGCAAGAGGAAAGGGTATTGTTACACCTCTCTGGCCTCTTCTGAGGTTTGTTCAGCTCTAACAACAACAGCTCATACTCACAATACTCATTACCTTGGGTCCACGCACAAGTGATCAGGCTGCCAGCATTTCCTGTTCATTTCTCTTCTCCCAAGGTGCTTGGAGAGGTCAGATGGACAAAGGAATGAAGAAAATGTAGGTGAGGAAATGGATTTTCACCTACCAGGACTTTGGAGGCCAGAACAGGGAGAGCCTTCACTTACCTTCCTCCAACGGTTAATAATATATGACATAAAAGTGAAGGCACTCAGTTTTGCTCCAACTTTCCATCTCAGAATCTTCAGAGCTTTTATAAACAGAAGGGCAAATTTAATTTGGTTTCGAGTTGTGTACAATACTTTTTTTTTTTTTTTTGGCATTGCATAGCACCAGCAAAGGATTAAATAAGGCCGTTGATAGCATCTGTGCGTGTCCTATTAAGCATGCTGAGAAAACAGAGTCAGAGCAAATAACCTGGAGCAGGACTTTGAGGGCAAGCAGGAAGGCTGCAGAATTGTTTAGAACGCTATAATGTGAATTAGACAAGTAAGTCAGCAGGTGCTTTGGCCCCAAGTAAGTATTTAACCGGGGAGCCAAATAGGAAGGATGTTTTCAAAGGCTTTTTTAGAAAAAGGTAGCAAACAATGTAGACTCCTCTTTCATCTCTCAGCTTCCTGGTTCAGCTCAAGCCCAAACTGAAGAGAAAGCTCAGCTCTAACTCTTGCTATCAAAGAAGAAAATAGGAAAAGAGATTAGGGGAATTGATCCATAAGGTCAAAATTGGGGAGCTAGTGCTAAAGTTATGATGTTTTTTACAAGGGTCACTTAATTCAGTTAAACATAAGTAGATTTTAATTTAACCTATAGTTTTATTTAGAACATTATAAACTCTCACCCCAAATTCTTCCAGCCTCTATGTACATTGACCATGCTTATATTAATGGTTGTCTCCTTGTTTGATAAATCTTTCATATGGTATAGATAAGACTTGTAGCTAAGAAATTTTTGTGATTTAGTGATAAAGTGGGAAAATATGGAAAAGGGTATGTGAAACCTAGTTTAATAAAGTATATTCTTACTCCAATAGAAAGATAATATATTCCCCAGCAGCTGCATGGGAGTTTTCAAGAATATTTGTAAAACATTATTTTACTCAGTGGAAAAAAAAAAAAAAACACCATCCAAACCTCAAGTCTTCACAACATTTATAAAACAAGTTGCCTCTTACACTTCCCAGGGGCAATTTCTTTAAGCAGCTCATTTTCATCCTGAGATTTTGGTGAGATTCATATATTCAAGGTAGTCTAGAGTAAATATTAAACGCACCACAGAAGAATTTATTACAAGCCCAGAAAATAATTTATTTTAAACTTCTTATATTACAAGGAACAGTGCACATGACAAAACATTGGACATAGTAAAATAATCTTGATTTGGGTTTTTGGCTTTATTTTTTTAATATAAAGACTAACACTTTTTCTACCTTGTTTCTTTTAGTATCCATTTCTGAATTCAAGCAGTTTTTAATTTAAAAAAAAAAGGATATTTAGGTCTCCCACACAATATTTCTTATATTTGAATTGTCCTCTTAGGGCTCATATATTGATATTGGAATGCTGTTTTCCCATTTCCTTTCATGGGACTTATTTCAAAAAAATTAGGTTCAGATATTCTAGAAGAATCTATGAGCAATTTTATTCTTATTTATAAAATGGTTTCAGAAAGGGACATTTATATAAGACAGAGTAGTGGAGAACATATTTCAGTTACTTCACAGATGTCTAATCCTATGTTTCTGTATTTCTTACTGTACAGAGGAGTCACCTTTCCTTAGCAAGTTTTTTACTTGATATTTGAGCAACACCTTCAGCAGAGAGATCAACTTCCTGAATGAGGCAGAGATGGATTGTTAAACACTGAAATATCCTCCTGTCAGAATAACTTGTCACTCAGGGAGTACATTCTACATCCCTGTTCCCTTGATTGACTTTCATAACAAACGGTCATTACATGGTTAGACTGTTTAGTATCAATATTGATTGCTAGGAAATTAAAGTAAACTAAAGTTCATTGACATGAAGCAATGACATGTGGAGTGATGAGATGAAGATGTGAGCAGAGGATTCATGTCATGTATAATTGCTATGGAACATTCCAAGTGTTCTGAGCAACTGTTTCACCTAGAGAGAACAAGTTTTATACATCTACTGGTTGGTACCAGGCAACATGGTTGAAGGATCTAGAGAACACATAAGAGATCAATGGCAGCTACTTCCCCTAAAGCACAGGCTCGGTGCTTGATATATTTAATTTAATTAGTGTTATGTGGCACCCACAGGAGAGCTCTGGGTTTCCATCAGTTTAACATTCAGATCAGAAAGTTACAAATTCAATTTTTTAATGGCCACTCAGGTTTTTACAAAAAGCAAAACAAATATCTAATAATAATGATGATAAAAGTGATACTTAATATTTATTGAATACTTACTACATGCTAGGAGCATGTCAGATATTTTCCTTTATTTACATGAGTGAATAGCTAGAGTAAAGCACAAATTATTGGAGGAAAGCAGACTTTATTTCGATTCTTACTTTTTCCTAATTTACATCTGTGTGCATCCCGATAATTCATCCAAATCTTCTCAACTCAGAATTGCAAAGCACCCAGTAGTTCATTTTATTTAATCAGCCCATAGAGTCAGCTTTTTTTTTAATTCGTAGGAGTTTGCCAGTGTTACAGAATGCCTACTGCTATTGTTGTCCTCACGTTCCAACAAACTGGGAAATGTCTTCAGTGCTAAGTGCATTAAGTAAATCCTGAATTTTTCAATTATTTAAATATATTCTTGCTGCCAGAAAAAATATAGTATAAATCAATAGAACACAATAATGTAGCATCTCTCCTGTTTTTGCTGCTTATTGGTAGTATAATGTTCTTAAAGGAGGCAACTCATTTTTTTTAAAGCAACGAAGTATCATTAGAATGAGTTTGCATTAAATGTTATAACATAGGTAGGCTGTTTTGACATGGTGCTTCAAAATAGAAAACAAAAAATAGTGTGCTTATGGTTACCTACATGCCATGAATATTCAGTTTTTACTTCAATGCAAATTTACTTACACCATCTGTTTTTTTTTTTTACTCCATTATAATGGAGAATTCAACTACCCTGCAGCAGAAAATCTTTTAGCTCTTTCTCCTCTCATCTTTGACCTTAGATTATTTCTTGAATGATCATCGCCTAGGTTGCTAAATAAACACTATACCGATGTTTTCTAAAGTGCATGTATTCCTTGGAAAATTAGTTGTTGGAATGCTATTAGGTATTTGACAGAAAAATAGACTCTTCAATTAAATTCAAGAAATAACACTTACACATAATTAAACGTTTTTGTCTGAATGTTGTGTTTGATTGGTATCTTTGTTTACTGCAAGACTTCTCTCAGTAGATATCCAGGTAAATTAGACTAATTTCAGAAAAGAGGGAGTTTAGGTCTTTCATGAACCCCCATTTTGATCAAGTAGAAAGGTGGCAGGAAAGGTTTTGTATATAACAAAGCGGAAAGGCCTTCTTTAAAGTCAATGGCACTGTAATTTGAAGCAGAGTTAGTGATCAGATTGTAGGCTGTGGTACCATATCTTCATGTCTATTGCCTGCAGCTGAACTGAACAAAAAATATTTTCTTCTGATGAAACAGTATGATAACAAACACAAACAAACAAAAATCTCCTGCTCCATGTTTTATTGAGAGGCAAAGGACGTTTTATGAACCTCCAATTCCCAGCCATACTTAAATAGTAGTTTTAGAAATAACTACTTAAATTAAGACATTTGGGGACAGAATGGAAATTGTATAAGTACATTTTTCCAAAAATCTGACAATTCACAAAATGTTCCAATGGCAGCTTCATGATTGATTAATATCAAGAGAACATTTTTTGAGGTAAGGTTTCACTCCTGCTTTCTCTCTGATAATAATTATCTCTGTTAATAAAGTTGAAATTCATTACTACCAAAATTTGTGTCTGCTTCTTGGACAAAATTGGAGAGGTACCAACCATAGTAATGAGAGACAGCAGAATTTTTTAGACTTTATCTACATGAGTTAAGAAACAATAAAAACTACTTTTAAAAATATATTGTGAAAAATGTCACTAATCTATACCAAAACTGTCTTCATAGCTGCCTAAATTTTAGAGTAACTCTCCCCTGATCAGTTATTATGGTCATAGTCAATGACTTTGACTTTGAAGTCAAAGACAGTGGAAATCAAGACTAAGACTTGTGCTATTCCTTTGAGTTAAAATGCAAATATTTCAATTTTTTTATGAGAAGAGAGAGTATGTACATACTAAAAGAACAAAATTAGATCAACCCTGAGAGACTTGGGTACAGAATAGGTTTGGTTTTGATGAGAGCGAGTTGAAGGACTATCAGAAGAGTGAACTCATGTTGTAATGACAGACCTGGGTACCAGAAAGTACTAAAAACATGAAAATAAAAAAGCATGGGCATGACAAGGTAGAAAAAAAGGGAAAATTCAAACTTTGTATGTGAAACAACCTGTTACTTTGATTAATTATGCAGCAAGTCTTGTGATGTAACAAACTCTTCAAACTCATAGTGACATAGTGACACCAGTCTGTTCCTTCTGTCTTTTACCTTTCCATTCTTTCCTCCTTAAAGGTAAACTCTCAAGCTTCTGTGACTTTATATCAGAAGACATAAAATCTTTTCTTTCCATACCATCATTAAACCTTCTTTATTGCCAGAGATAATGTTGACCTTTGCAATTGCTTGAAGGTAGCATTTTTCTATAAATATGAAAAATAGGATTCCAGATCAGAACAGATGAGCCTGAAAGTAGTGAGGATTTCATATTCCAGATAATATTACACTATCAGTACATTTTCTTCAATCATATGGACCAGCCAGGTATATATGGTGTGGGCGTACATACACACCACATTATATATGTGTAATTACATATGTACATATACGTATGTATACATATGTATATGTGCGTATATATTCACATAAATACATATATAGTTTATATATGTATATATATGTAAAATTGTGAGGTAGAAGAAAAAGACCAGATAGCAGCAGACATCAGTCACCCTTTAAAAACAAAAGTATTGCTGCTTGTCTGAGAAGCATTGGGAGATAAAATCACTCCATGTGATTCACAACAGCAGCTTATTCTTATTTGAATTGTATTTATAAAATGAAGCTACAAATCCTGCTAAGTTATCATAACTGTGCATGGGAAATGAAGCAGGACAAGAGCTTAGATGAATGATTTTTAAACATATTTAGCAAAAGGATCTTTTTCCAAAGCAAACATCTTATGACAGAATTTCAATATATAAAATTGTATTTTCTATCATGTAAGTTCAAATTTATAACAATTGTATATTACACAGTCATTTAAAATAACAAGTTAAAAATTTAGAAAATGAATGTCACAGATGACAACCACATAAACCTCAGCATTTAATTTATTTGTACATTTTTTCTACACTGTTGAACAAATTCTGTTTCACATATATAAGTGTTGCAAACAGCTTTTAAAGAGCTTGTAGTATAGCAGACAAGGTTTTCACAAAGAGAAGTTTATCTGGCTGCACAAATTAGTATGGCAGCAGATATAATCAACATATTAAAATACATGTATTGTTTTAATTACATGTGTTAAAATAGTTTAAATATTTTAATGAAGTTCAAATTCACATTTTTGGAACCCTCCAAAACACATCTTGGGAGGGGAGGGTACAGTTGGAAATACATTGGCTTAAGAAGTTCTACGAGGAATTATTAAAAAATGTTTTATTGAGATGGAAGAAACAACAGATGGTTTGACAGTCACTTATTGGAGAGTTTCCTTAAATATTTCTTTTTTCTACATTATCAATGTTCTCCTTAATAATTCAGACACAACCAAACCATTTCAATTGAGGCTTACAACAAATGGGTACTGAAAAAAGTAAATCTCGAAATCATGAGTATCACGGTGGTTTGGAATTCCAGTTGTCCATGGCCAAATAAAGATGGTGGAATGGGCTACGAGAAAATATCAGCCTATGAGGATAAAGAGGAGAGAAGAAGAGAAAGTGCAATCAAAAAGAGAAAATGAGGTCATAAGTACAATAATATAAAGAAAATAAGGATGGAGTCACCCAGCTAAATCCTAGTCCTCCTTTCCTGACTCAAATTAGATCTTACTATCTTTGAGAAGTCTATGTCAATCCTCTAAAATTGGATTAGAAGCACCTGCTAGTCAGGTGCACAGAGATCAGTTGTATTTTTTTTTTTTTCTAATAGTCTCTTTCCTGGATCTCAGTGTATACATACGCTGGGGCACCTTCTGCCTCTCTTTTTCATATACTTACCTACACCTGATGCTAGATTACGATATTTGTGAAAACAGAAATCATGTCCAACATGTACACCACTATATTCCCAGTGCTTAACTTGATGTAATTACATAGTTAGCTCTTATCAAATATTTGTGGAATAGATGAACAAATGAGAGAATAATAGTTACTTATTACTACATAGAAGGTAAAAGGATGCAGGAAAATGATTAGGGTGAGCAACTTTGGATAGAAAGAGTAAAGATCAAGTGCACAAATATATATTGGCAAAGGATTTTTCTGTGGACCTTGTTTTTTTTACCCCCTCTGAAGAAGAATGCTGTGAACAGCTTAGATTTCCTCAGCTTAGCAAGGGGCGCATCTAGATAATTTCTAGAGTGATCCATCATCAGATATAGCTCTCAGTGGAGGAAGTAGTGATGTTCATGATTAAGCAGAAGGCATTTCCTCCCAAGGAGAAATGTTTAAAGGAGGGCCTTGCATCCTAAAAGTGCTGTTTCTCATTGACATGCAAAGTTGAGATCTTAATCTCTTGGAACATTGCTGGTTCCTTGGACTTTTCAGTAAGAGACAGCCATTACAAATAATAATATATAATATCTTGCTTTTGTATAGTTTTTCTCAACTCTTAGAGCACTATCATATCCATCACCTTATGAGAACATTACAATAGAATTACCAAAGGTTATACAATAGAGAATTGAAAATAGAAGAATGAAGGCTCAGAGAAGAAATCTAAGCTCATGTGGCTAAAAACTGGCAGATTTAGGATGAGAACTTGGTGCTTTCCATCACAGGTTCTTTGTGACAGCAGTTTAGAAAATTCAGGCTAAAATAATTCCCTGCGTACAGAATCACCCAAAATACCTTTTTGGATTTAGATAAAGAAGAAAAATATAGAAGGTAACTATGAGAAGGAAATTCAGCCAAAATAAACACCAATCTTTCAGTTGAACCTACTTACATGCTCCTAAAGATGCAACAGGGGAAATGTATTACTCGTTGTCTTAGTTAAGCTAGTGTGGTCCTAAATGGGCAATTGCAGAGCTATTCTATTCTATTATGTTCTATTAGTATTTATTTAGAGTCTCTATCATCCAGGCTGGAATGCAGCAGCATCATCATAGCTCACTGTGACCTCAACACTCCTGGGCTTAAGCAATTCTCCTGCCTCAGCCTCCCAAGTAGCTGGGACTACAGGTATGTGCCACCATACCTAGCCAATTTTTTTATTAATAGTTTTTGGAGAGATGAGGGGCTTACTATGTTGCCCAGGTTGATCTGGAACTCCTAGCCTCGAGGATCCTCCTACCTTGGCTTCCCAAAGTAAGCCACCAGGCACAGCACAGAGCTACATTTTAAATAAAGTTGCAGTGTTACATTGTAATGCCTGATGAAGTATGTGTATTGTGCAGCATCTTTATTCGAAAGTGCTTAATGAGTATTTTCTCATTCATCCTTTACCCTTGAGAGGAAAAAAAAAAAATTCCCGAAATCAGTTTGCATAATAGATATCTATTTCTTGAACTCTTATCAGATGTTTTAAAGTTCTTTGGAAAGTTCAGAACTAAAGAGACGTATCCACCATCAACTCTTATAATAAAAAATTGTTCTAAATGACCTAAAATAGAAGTTGCATGTTTCCAAGTTCCAGATCCCACCTGTGTTATGTCTGTATATATCTCTAGCCCACCATTTTACCTTTCAGGGTATGCTGAAACTCTGATAAATTGATAAACTCTTGATCTGGGCACACTAAAGAATCAGAAATTGTTTTCCCCTTGTGTTTTGACAGGAGGAAGAAAGCAGAATTGGCCAGGATGCATTCAGCATCTAAGGACTTGGACAGAAATAAGACACAGAAAATCTGGGGTGGTGGCAGCTATTGTGAGAGATGGCAACAGAACAGAGATTTTTCCAGTGGAGAGATGTGGTCTCCCGACAGGAAAGGCATTTCCAAGTCCTACAGATGGATGGAACAGTGAAACTTCTAGTCATATATCCCACGGATGATCTATGAATCTTAAATAGAAGACCTTCAATTTTGTATTCACATTTAGACTATAGACTAAATAAAAACCTTTTTTGCATATTTTATGTACTTTTTTTTGACTTCCAAAGGCATGAAGATACTTTTGGAAACAATGCAATATAAATTAATCTAACAGAAGAGTAGATTTATATTAGGTTTTAGTGATTATAAAATCAATCAGTACTTATACAGAATATTACTATCTTCTTGTAGAAGAGTAATAATCTTTTAAATACTATCTTTTCACTCAAAAGGTCATGGACTGCTGATGTAGAGAAAACCAAGGTCTGCCAGCTTGCCTGGCAAGTATGGCACAAGCAGGACAAGGGTTCAAGTCTCCTGATACACAGTATTAGGTTGTCTCTATACCACTAGTGGTACTGAGTTGCTAAAATGTAGGCATCATGAAGAAAGTCTAGTTTGCACATAAACACATATTTTAAAATGTATATATAAACCTAGTTTATATTAAAATTATTAGAAAACGAAGGCAAAATGAGTTATATTCTCAAAAAAAAAATTCCTTTGGCAGTGATTTAAACACTACTTTTTAAATGGTCCTGGGGGCAGAGAAAAGATGTAAATGAGGTGATTAAGTGAAGGAAAGAGAAACACTTCTCCCACTCCCCTCCTGCAACTGGAGCTGTTATGTTTTAACTGGATAATTGATGGTAGGTTTGTGTTAGGATCCTCTTCTCTATATGGTTTTGGTATAGAGTTGGCTGAAAGGTGAGCTTGTGTGAAAGTTGGAAGATGGGAGTGAAGCAGAAGCCATTATTCTCAGAAGGGCATGCGGTCAGACATGGCAATGAGCAAATGTAGAGGTTTCTGACAAGTTCCAATCCTTGCTCCCTTGATCTAGCTCATCTTCCCGGCTGACAATTCTGCTGACAAACAGGGCCTCAGCTGATGGCATTAGATAATTGGTTTCAGCCCCCAGAATGCTGTAGTTACATTGTAAGAACTGCTTCTCCAGAGGCCGGAGTTTCCATAATTCTTGCCATCTTCATCTTCATGCAGGTCTAACTTCAATGGCCAGATGTGTTTGGATTCTTGGATTTCCCTATAAGCTCCAAAGAATGCTTCAGGTAAAGTGGTTGGTGACTGTTTCTTTGATTCTCTAACACCTCCTGCCATAGTTTAAATGTTTGTCTTCTAGCAAACACACATTAAAATTTAATTGTCATTTTAACAGTATAAAGAGGTAGAACCTTTAAGACATGATTGGACCATGAGGACTCTATCACATAATAAATTAATAAATTAATAGCATAATAAATTAATCCCATTATCAAGGAGTGAAGTGGATTCCTAATATAAGGATGAGTTTGGCTTCTTTTTGTCTCTCTCTCACCCTCTTTTTGCCCTTCAACCACAGGAAGACACAGCAAGATGGCCCTCCCAAGATATTGATCTTTCAATCTTGAATTTCTTAGCCTCAAAATACATAAGCCAATAAATTTCTGTTCATTATAAATTACCCAATCTGTGGTATTCTGTTACAGCACAAAACAGACTAAGACACCTCCATTTCCGACCTTTACAGAACCTTTGTTTTCATGACTGAACCCTGACACTGGCTCTAAAACAAGATAAAAAAATAAATATAAAAAATATAAAATGTATAAGATTAACAATCTATTAATACAAAAGTGATTCAATGTGAGAAATGTGTTGCCCAATGGGACCAAGTTAGGTTGTCATCTGGTTTCTATAACCAGTTTATTTCATGGACTAATAACAAAAACAATATCTACCACAGGCAGTTCTTATTTTATTATGCATCATTTTATCAAACTTTTCAGATATTGCATTTTTTACAAATTGAAGGTGTGGCAACCCTGGGTCAAGCATGTCTATTGGTGCCATTTTTCCAGCAGCATGTGCTCACTTTGTGTCTCTGTGTCACATTTTGGTAACTCTCGGAATATTTTAAACTTTTTCATTATTATTATATCGTTATGATGATCTGTGATCAGTGATCTTTGATGTTACTATTGTAATTGTGTTAGGATGCCACAAAACCATGCCCATAGAAGACTGTGAACTTAATTCGTAAATGTTGTGTATGTTCTGACTACTCCAATACTGGCCATTCCCCTCTCTCTCTCTCCCTCATTGGGCTTCCCTGTTTCCTAAGGCACAAGAATATTGAAATTAGGCCAATGGCTTCTGAGTGTTCAAGTAAAAGAAAGAGTCACACATCTCACTTTAAATCAAAACCTAGAAATGATTAAGATTACTAAGGAAGGCATGTGGAAAGCTGAGATAGGCTGAAAGCTGGGCCTTTTGTGCCAAAGAGTTGGCCAAATTGTAAATGCAAAAAAAAGTTTTTGAAAGAAATTAAAAGTGCTAATTCAGTGAACACATGATTGCTAAGAAAGCAAAACAGCCTTATTGCTGATATGGATAAAGTTTAACTGATCTGGGTAGAAGACCAAACCAGCTATAACAATTCCTTAAGTCAAAGCCTAACCCAGAGCAAAGTCTAACTCTTTTCAATTTTATGAAGGCAGAGAGAGGTGAGGAAGCTATAGAAGGCAAGTCTGAAGCTAGTAGAGGTTGATCCATGAGATTTAAAGACAGAAGCTGTCTCATAGTACAAAATTTCAAGGTGAAGCAGCAAGCACTGATGTAGAAGCTACAGTAAGTTATCCAGAAGATCTATCTAAGATCATTTATGAAGGTGGCTATACTAAACAATAGATCTTTTAATGTAGACAGGCAGCCTTATTTTGGAAGAAGATGCCATCTAGGACTTTCCCAGCTAGAGAGGACAAGACAATGTCTGGCTTCAAAGCTTCAAAGGACAGACTGACTCTCTTGTTAGAAGCTAATGCTGCTGACTGATATCAGTTAACATGTTGATTAATACTGTATTCATGCCTGCTAACATAGCAACCATTCTGCATGGATAAAGGAGTAATTTTGACTTTCAAATCTTATTATTTAAGAAATACATTTCATACGGCTATAGCTGCCATGCATAGTGATTCCTCTGATGGATATGGCAAAATAAATTGAAAATCTCTGGCAAAGATTCATCATTCTAAACACCGTTAAGAATATTTGTGATTCATGGGAGGAGATCAAAACAGAAACACGAACAGGAGTTTGAAAGTAGTTAACTCCAACCCTCATAGATGACTTTGAGGGCTTCAACACTTCAGTGGAGGAAGTAACTGAAGATGTAGTAGAAATAGCAGGAGAATTAGAATTAGAAGTGGAGCCTGAAGATGTGACTGAATTGCTGTAATTTCATGATCAAATTTGAACGGATCAGGAGTTGGTTCTTATGGATGAGTAAAGAAAGTGGTTTCTTGAGATGGAATCTACTCCTGGTGAAGCTTCTGTTATTATTGTTGAAATGACAACAAAGGATTTGGAATATTCTATAAACTTAGTTGGTAAAACAGTGGCAAGGTTTGAGAGGATTAACTTCAGTTTTGAAAGAAGTGGGTAAATTGCTATCAGAGTATCACATGTTACAGAGAAATCTTTCTGAAAGGAAGACTCAATTGATGCAGCAAACTTCATTGTTGTCTTATTTTAAGAAATTGCCACAACCGCCCCAACCTTCAGCAGTCACCACCCTGATCAACCTTCAGCCGTCAACATTGCAGACAAGACTCTCTACCAGCCAAAACATTATCTCTTGCTGAAGGCTTATATTAGTGTCAGCATTTTTTAGCAATAAAGTATTTTTATTTATTTATTTTTATTTCAAAATATTATGGGGTACAAATGTTTCCGGTTACATGGATTGCTTTTGTAATGCCTGAGTCAGGGCTGTAAGTGTGCCCATCACCCAAACAGAGTTCATTGTACCCATTTGGTAGATTTTTGCTCATCTCCTCCTTCTTCTTCCCTACCCCCACTTGATCTCCACTGAGTTTTACTTTCCTCTGTGCACATGTGTGCTCATCAGTTATTTACAATTTAATAGTGAGTACATGTGGTCTTTGATTTTCCATTCTTTAGATGCTTCACTCAGGATAATGGTCTCCAGATCCATCCAAATTGCTGCAAACGGCATTAATTCACCCTTTTTTATGGCTGAGTAGTATTCCATGGTATACATATACCATATTTTTTTTAATTTACTCTTGAATTGATAGGCACTTGTGTTGATTCCACACCTTTGCAATTGTGAATTGTGCTGCAATAAACATTTGAACACAGGTATCTTTTTGATAAAATGATTTCTTTTCCTTTGTGTAAATACCCATTAGTGGGATTGCTGCAGCAAATGGTAGATCTACTTTTAGTTCTTCAGTGAATTTTCATACTGTTTTCCATAGAGATTTTACTAATTTGCAGTCCCACCAACAGTGTATAACCATTCTTTTCTCTCTGCATCCTTGCCAGCATCTATTATTTTTGGACTTTTTAATAAAACGCATTCTAACAGGGGTAAGGTGATATCTCATTGAGATTTAATTTATATTTCCCAGATGATCAGTGACAATTGTTTTTTCATATGTTTCATGGCTGTTTGTCTATCTTCTTTTGAAAAGCTTCTGTTCATGTCTTTTCCCCACTCTTTAATGGGGTTATTTGTTTATTTCTTGATGATGTGCTTGAATTCTTTGTAGATTCTGGTTATTAGCCCTTTATCAGTTGTATTCCGTGTGAATATTTTCTCCCATTCTGTAGGTTGTCTATTTGCTCTGTTGATTGTTTCCTTAGCTGTGGAGAAGTGTTTTAATTTGATCAAGTTTCATTTATTTATTGTTGTTGTTACTATTATTGCCATTGGGGTCTTTTTCATAAATTCTTTACCTAGGCTGATATCCAGAAGAGTTTTTCCTACATTTTCTTCTAAATTTGTATAGTTTCATGCCTTACATTTAAGTCTTTTATCCATCTTGAATTAATTTTTGTGAGTGGTGAGAGATATGGATTTCATTTTATTCTTCTGCATGTGGCTATCCAGTTCTCCCAGCACCATTTATTGAATAGGACTTCTTTTCCCCCACAGTATGTTGTTGTTTGCTTTGTCAAAGATCAGTTGGCTATATGTGGATGTTTTTCTATCTGGGTTCTCTGTTCTGCTCCATTGGTATATGTCTCTATTTTTGTGCCATAACCATGCCATGCAGTTGTGGTTACTATAGACTTGTAATATCGTTTGAAGTTTGGTAATGTGATGCCTCCTGATATGTTACTTTTGCTTTCGCTCTTCAGGCTCTTTTCTGGTTCCAAATGAAACATAGAATTATTTTTTCTAGATCTGTGAAATATGACATTGGTATTTTGATGGGATTTACATTGAATCTCTAAATCACTTTGGGTAATATGGACATTTTAACAATGTTGTTTCTGCTGATCCATGAGCATGATATGTTTTTTCATTTGTTTATATCATCTGCAATTTCCTTCCTCAGTATTTGTAGTTCTCTTTGCAGAGATCTTTCACCTCCTTGGTTAAGTGTATTCCTAAGTATTTTATTTTCTCTGTAGCTATTATGAACGGTATTGAGTCTTTGATTTGACTTTCATCTTGACTGTTAGTGGTGTCTGAGAATGCTATTGATTTGCACACACTGATTTTGTAACCTGAGACTTTGCCGAAGGTATTTATCAATTCCAGGAGTCTCTTGGTGGAGTCTTCAGGGTTTTCTAGATGTAAGATAATATTGTCAGCAAAAAGCAATAGTTTGACCTCCTCTTTCCTGATTTGGATACTTGCAGACCCACAGCTAACATCACTGTGAATGGGGAAAAGAACTTGAAAGCATTCGTGTTAAGAACTGGAACAAGACAAGGGTGCCCACTGTCAACACTTCTATTAAACAGAGTGCTGAACGTCCTAGCCAGAGCAATCAGGCAAGAGAAAGAAATAAAGTATTTTTTAATTAAGATATGTTCATTATTTTTTAAACATAATGCTATTGCATGTTTAATAGATTATAGTGTATTATAAACATAATTTTTATATGCACAAGGAAACCAAAATATTTACTTTATTGAAAAATTCACTTTATTAAGGTGGTCTGGAATCAAATACACAATATCTCTGTGTATGCCTGTATATAGTATTATAACTCAGGCATTATATACCCATTATTTCCAATTATTTTAATAACCCATCATTGAAGTCATCACCAATTTATAGATGATAAAAACTAAGGGTACAAATTGTTAAGGAACTTGCTCAAGTTCCAAATAGCTAGAAAGTGCTGGAGCCAGGTCTGCCTGAATCAATTTTGCCTTTCAATTATTCTACAACACTTTCATTTAATGATTCATATGCAGTACTGGCAACTCAGGGGGTGAGGGGTAGGCTAAGGATGATGACATGAAAAGAACTTGAGTTCTTTTTGATTATTGAAAGCTACTGATTGTATTTCATCCTGAGCTGTCCTATTTCATGCCTACAGCTATCTGTAGTATTATGTTCTTATTGTTTAAGGTTTAGTATTTTGAGTTAAGGTTTCTGCTACTTCAACCAAAGGTATCTGAACCAACACTTTGTGTAAGAGATATCGAATCTGGAAAATATTGCAATTAATAAAGATTCTCAACAGAGAAATTAACTGGACTTTTGTATTTGCCTGTATTACAGGTTTCTTAATCCCCCAATTCCTTTTGGTTTGATGGTCACCAAGCAAATTTCTCTTTGAGAATTTATATTTTCAGATATTTTAACACTTGTAGGCAATTGCACTTTATACGAGTTTTATATAATTACTAATTTACAGAAAATTCAAGTTACTTGAAATAAAACATGACTCACAAATCCATAGCAATTCAGAATAACTATTGTTTCATTCTTATAAAACATGCAGATGTAAGTGGTATAGGAGCGATAGAAAAGAATGCAGAGAAAATTCTTACGAAATGGATGTTCATCAAAGAAGATAGGAAATTACTATATTATACTTCTAGGCTATCACTGAACTTTATAAATGAAACCAATTTACCTCTTTCTTTTTTAATCTCCAAAAGCAATGAAGTGGAGGTGACCAAAGAATGTGAGTTAAGTTCAAGACGAAACAATCATAAATCAGTAACAGGTTAAAGGCAAATTCATTGCCCATGGCAACACACAGCCCTACATGAGGTGGGGAAGAGAGACGCATCCTCATTCTTAATCACACTCTAAATTCATTCTCCAAAGATAAATTACTAATGACATCCTTTCACTCCCATCTTCCACCTGAAACATGCTAATCTTTAAAGCCAGGGGTCAATTTAAAAGACAAAAGAGATTAGGGTGATTGGTTCTTTGTTTTTAACTTACTTTTTTTAAAAAATAACCTTTGGACATTTTATTTGACTACACCTCTAAACTTATTTATAACATTAAAACATTAAAAAAAATGAAGTATTACCTTCCAGTTCCAGAAATGGGCAGAAAAAAACCCAAAGAGATAAGAAAGAAAGAACAAGAAAAATACATTTTTATTGATCACATCCGACTTTCTTTTGTAAAATATTCTTTCAGGTGAACTTCTTGGTAATGAAAATTTAAATTAGCAAAGCTGCAGAGTCAACGTGTTTTTTCCAGCTCACTAGTTCCTGTTATGATGTATTCAGTGACCTCAGTGACAGTCATGCCTGAAGAAAAGTTAGAAAGATGCAAAGGTCTACCTGTGATTTGCAAGCAATGTTCATATTCCTGTTTTCATCTTATATCTACATTTAGCCTGTTTCTTCTATATCTATATCTTTTAACACAAATTTTTTGAACAGGATTATTGTCATCTCTTCTCAATGGCTCACGTGTACTTGTGGATCCTTATTGACCTTTTCATATAAGAGCTTACGCGTATATTAAAAAAATCAGAAAGATGAAAAAGAAAGGTCTCCCGAAAAGTGTCTCCAGAGCACACCTTTTAACAAAAATCTTCATCTGTGAATGGTATTGAGGTACTAATTGAAAATAAATATTGTAAATCTAGTCTGGCTGTAGATTAAATTTGAGAAGAATGCAAGCTGGCCTCTGGAACCCTTCCTGAGGCCCAGTGATGGCCTTTTTTCTTTTCCTGGAAAAAGGCCTCCCTCCTGTCTGCTGCCAGCTCTGCATCTTGCTCTGAGCCTGCTCACTTCCCCAGCACTAACGAGGAGTCTCTGGTTGGGATCTAAAGAAGCTATTCCTACCAGACCCTGAAAGATGTCCTGGATTGATAACTCAAAATGGGATTTCCCAGTATGAGTGCGGGTGTAGGTATTAGCATGAGTAGTTGAAAAGATATTTTCAGTCATAATTTTGAAGAATGTGTGCTTCATTAACCACATCTACTGGTCATTGCATAAACACAGAACCGTGAAATGACAGGGTCTGCACTGGAAATGCAACATCAGTGATGCTCCATGTCTGTGGCCATGTTGATTTGTTAAAATGTACAAGTCTCACAGTGTGTTTGTCTGTTTTACTTTCTGATGTCCCCCAAGGGTCTAGAATAGTTCTTGGAACATAGTAAGCCCTTAGTCAATGTTCAATAAATGAATAAATAGATGAATTTATGTAATTTTTTTTGTCCATAAAGCCTCAGGCCAAAAAAAAAGAGCCCCTTAAACTTCAAAACATTTCTTAATCAGAATATCTTCAGAGCCTGAAAACTTTACTTTTTAACAAAGACATTGGGAGGTATTGATGCTCAACTAGGTTTGACAACCACCTGGGTAAATGAGCTGTGAAGTTTTTTTCCAGCTCTGGAATTATTTTCCAATTAGAGTCTAGAGAGAATAGCAAAAGCATAACTGAGTTTAGTAAGTGTCCATATGAAAGATCTTTAGTAGAGAGATTCCTACGCTACCCCAAAGGACGCAGCAAGAGTTGCAAATCAGAGCTAAAACTGAGGTGTCTCCTCTTAACCTAATCTTTGTAATGGCAGGAGAGTGGTCTTCAGCACAGCCATGCAAGACTTCCTGTCTGTTCCACATTGCCCATGGAGTCAGAATATGCCTCTGATTTGTTGATGATCATTCAACACATCACATCTCTCATTTTTGAAGTCCAAGAGGGAGAAATAACTAAAAACTATTGTCCTCTTAATTCTTTTCACCTGGAAGAAATAACACAAGAAATGGACATCAGGTAAGATGCTGGGGTAAAAGATTCACCTTGATTGCCTCCTTTTAAAGATTTAGCCATGAGATGGAAAATTAAAAAAAAAAATTTGTAAGATTTAGGGATGAGACTAATGAGGATATGAAAAATGCTGAAGGGAGCAGTTCTATCCCATTTAGTAATGCCAGTAGGGATTCTGACAGAATCTCCATTAGCAATTCCTTTCTAAGATAACTTAATTTCCTGATTAAACATGCATTTCTAAATCATATTGACATTTTAAAAGAGAAACAAATAGTGGTGCCAACTCTCTTGGGCATAGAAAAAAATGTTCCCTTTTTTTCTCTACCACTGCCACACAGCTTATTTCACTTCTTCCTGTTTTAGTGCCCAGAGAGCACATAGTTCGGAAACTGCCTGAATCTAGGCACTGCAGCTTAACCGGCTTGTAAAACTTGTGGTGGAAACTAATTTTAGATAGAAAAAGAATTTTCTGTATTGGCTTGGACAGCTCACAGCTGTGTGAGGTTTAGTACATGTGTCTGGCCCTGAGTATGTGTATATGTGTATACTTGTGAGCTAAGGGACAGCAGGACATGGGAGGGACGTGGTTTTCTTGGACTAAACTAAGAGTTGGTAAACTATGCCCTCAACTATGGGCTGCTGTCTATTTTTATAATAAAGTTTTATTGGAACACATCCATGCTGATTCATTTACATGGTGTCTATGGCTGCTTTCACACTATAATGGCAGAGTTGAATAGTTATGACAGAGGCTATATGACCCACAAAGCCAAAATATTTGTCATATGGCCCTCTAAAAAAAAAATTTGCCAACCATTGAACTACAGATTCCATAATCTAGTCAGTATCTTATGCAAAAAAGGAGAACTCAATGAAAGCAGCTACCTACAGATGATGAATGCTCTATAAGACAGATAAGCAAAAGGCTCCCCCAAAGGATATACGTGGATGTTTTGTGCACAGGTGGGTTCCTCAAAGACCATGGATCTGTTAAGAGTACTAATAATCTGAAAGATTCATTCTCTACTCAAAAAAGTGGAAAAAGACTCTACTTTAAACCATAAGTTTTAATTTACTTATAACTTCAGTTGAAGTTCTATTCTCTTCTTCTCCAGTAAATTTGCTTCACAAGAAAGGACTACATAGTAAAATCTTGAGAGATTAGCAGCCATTAGCAAGTCAGGGCTTTGTTTTTCATTTCTTAAGTCAGCTCCTTTTAGACATGATGCCCTAAGAAAGCATCTGGGATATTCTCAATGAGATAATTAAGAAAATTCACTTCGGAGGAGGGTTTGAAATCAAAAGCTTATTTTTTCTCTTTTAAAAATTGACTTTAGCCTCCAATTTTTTCCTATTTGCCTCAATTAGAATTATATTTTTAATTTATTAAAACATGACATTTAAAATGAGGACTTACATAGAATGAAGTTGCTGTTATAATTAAAAAAACAAAAAACAAAGGCACATACTGTACTAAAGGGTGGAACTGTGCTTTAAAGTCCAGCCATGTGGCTTCTTATGGAAATATAATGAGTTAAAGATGAAATTCCATTTCTAGTTTGCATACATCTTGCAAAGATTCTGCCCAGTAAAATGGTAATTGGAGTCTTTTTTACAATAAATATTATAATTTTTAATCCTAATACCGTAAGCTATGAAATGTCTCCCATTTCCCTACCATATGTTTTTTGTCTTGTTTCTCAGTCCAAGAGACAGAAATAAAATAAACACCTTAATGAACACAATACCAATCCTCCTGAGACTCCGTGCCTATCTTATGGACATAACATGGACCAGGAATTTTGAAGATTCTCCCTAGAGAGCAAAAATTTGCCTCACTTCTCAACCCAATGTGGTCTGCAGAAGTATTCAGTCTGGCTTTTTTCTAAATTGCTGTAGCCTCCTGGTAAATTGCAATTTGCAATTATATTTGTGAAGTGTAAATGGGTTAATTTTCCCCTTTGGAGCTGATAGGAAAGCACTCCAAGATGGCAGTGAAGTTAGGGTGGGGTTGTTTCAGACACTGGGAGGTTGATCATGAAAATATGGCTCTCTGTTGGTCTTTTTTGTTAATTGCAAAAACATGAGGAGGAACTCCTGTTGAGAAATCACATTAGAAACAAAATATTTTGAATATTTCTCCCTAGTGATTATAGACATATCATGAGAGGAAACGAGACTTTGGGGAAAAGGATTTTCAGGTGTTGGGTGTTCAAGTGGTTACTTGTCTCCAACTTAACTGGTCAGCATGTGGACTTATCAAATATCCATTTATTTCTTTTATCAATGCAAACATCCTGGCGACCATACATTCCAGGGAGGGGACAATTCTGCAGAGACCTGCATAAACTCATCACAGCTGCTCTACCATCTGACAACCTGATGGTCATGAGGGACTTCAATGCACGTGTTGGCGGTAGTGCCAGAATGTGGAAGAAAATTATTGGGCCACAGAAGATTAGTCTCTTCCTGAATGGTGAGCAGGCCAAGCAAGAACTTGTAATGACAGACAACAGCTTCAATCACATAAGTTAGGAGAAAATATCATGGATATGCTACAAATCAAAACCAGTAACATCTCATTCATTTTATCATTGTTTCACAGCAGAATGCCAAGGAGGCTGACAATCTGAATGGCTCTCAGACCATTACACAGTGTGCTTCAAATCATGAGAGCACAAGGGTGGGTGTTGTACAGTGCTTTTGAGATTGATATTTTAATAAACTCAAATCACAGCAAATAATAATACCAATAAGTAATTTTTCAAGGATAATAGAGCAACCATTACAGAATAGAAGACTCCCTGTGGCAAACTCAACATAAATCATCTTATGCCATAATTTGCCTATAAGCACATCAAACTTCAAACTGTATGGTGGCGTTTTCCATTATACAACATTTCTTTTAATGGTTTCCCAATTCTGCAATATTGTGATTCTGATCCCTCCATGAAATTCCCACCTCCTTACCCACATCTGCTAAAATCGTGACAACTTTAAAATCTCAGCTAAAATGTCACTCATTCTTTAAAGCTTGCCTTTCCCAGGCTAGCTGAAGTTATCTCTTCCTCCTCAGAAACCTATAGTACATTTTTTGTAAGTTCTAGGGACTTAAAAATACTTACCTTTATTATAGATAATTATATATATATATACATATATATCTTAATTGGCCTACAAAATATTTTGCCTTCTTTAGTGCAGAAAACTTAATATATCCATTTTTGTTTTCCAAGACCAAATGTCTTTAACATAATACATTCTCAATTAATAGTCTTGAATCAAAGATCTGTTACCTTGGATCTGACACTGATTTGGGCACTATATTGTGCTTTTCAGATTCCCCAAGGAGTATCTTTTCTGACCTCAATTTGAGTACATCCTTTTTAGATATTTAGAGGACCAGTGGCCAGAGTATCTGTATAGAAGAGTTTAAGAATAGATTTCAATTCTGGTTTGTCAAAGAAACTGCTGGCCATATGCAGTCTCCATGGTAAGAGTTAGTGCCTCTTTGCAAAGACTGGCTTTCTAAAATACCTTGGATAAACTTTTATAATATCTATAAAGAAACAATTATTTTCAATGATGTGAAATAAATATTAAACAATATCCTTTTCATAATTAGCTAGTCCTTTTGTCCACTTTTCCCAGTGATCTTTATTTCTCAGAGATGGTCATGTCTGCCAATTAAAATTCAAGTGTTTTAAGCTGGGCGCAGTGGCATGCATCTATGTCCCGGTTACTTGAGAGGCTGAGGCAGAAGGATAGTTTGAGCCCGGGAGTTTGAGGTTGCAGTGGACTATACTGACACTACTGCACTCTAGCCAGGGAAACAGAGCAAGATACTATCTTAAAAAAAATTCAGTGTTTAGTACTCTAAAGTGATAACAGAGTCAAGTATGGGAGAACATTCATGATAAAGGAAAAGTCAAAGTCTAAAATATGTTTCTGACAACACGATGGTAGTAAATATAATAAAAATGGTATTGTAAATGAAATGAGTTCTGTGGCATCACAATATGGGTTCTGGTCTTAGCTTAGTGTGTGAAACTTTAATAAATCCTTCTCTGAGTTTCTTCCTCTCTGACAATACCTTCTTCTGTGGAAGATTCTATATGAATTCATTTATAAAGGCTATATAAAGTGTTTTGATCTAGCTAGCAATACGTTTTATCTAAAAGTAAAGTAGACTTGCAAAAATGTGTCTGAACTAAGCTATCTTTGAGAAAGATTAAAAGCAGGTATTAAAAAAAATGAAACTTAATTTTCGAATCCTTAAACTATGCTACCCCAACTTGGTTTTTTTGTTTTTTGTTTTTTTTCTGGACCATTTGGCACAAGAAGAGACTTATTGGGAATTACTTACTTGCTTTTTAATATTCTGTATGAGATTTAAGGGAGCATGGCTTCCTCTCTCCCAAAGGTAGGCATGGCTTGGATGACTGCTAAAACAAACAGTGGACAATATGTGGCAAAGATGTGGCATGATCTTTCTGGGGAGGTGCCAAGATTTCAAAGAATAACTTTACTTTTACCGCTAACAAGGGCTGGATCTTGATTTTGTTAAAATCTTAATATTAGATTTTTTGCTCTGTGAGGTCAAAACTACTAATGATCAGGTTAGGGGAAGAAAAAAAAAAAAGGCATGGCACCTTAGAAAAATTCCAAAATTCCAAAGTCACAGCATAAATTTTTCATCAGAGTATTAAAGTTTTCCCTTCTCAAGTGAAAAGTGCAAGGAACTGGGGAGTGGTGTTAGCCTCTGGAGAGAAGGAAGCAGCCCTCCCTGGCGAAGCTCATCCTCAAGAACAGCATCGCCACGCCACATCTTGCTCCCATTACTGCTCTTTTCAACTTTTGCTGACAGCTCAAGTTCAGAGGTTACCTCCTTTCCCTTGTAGTTGATGTTAGTTCAACATTAGACTCTAAAGGTGGAGCAAACATAGAAATTAGTGCACAGGGATAGGAGAAGAACTTTGGCAGCCAAAAATAACATGTGTTTTACACTTGGGACAAGTATATAAATTAAAAATGGAAAAAGTGGGCAGAAGTGAGATAATTGGCTGATATAAATACCTGTCAAACTGGACTTTCTCACTGAGATTCTGAGCTGAGAAATAAATAAAATTGCTCACTATCACCCTCAACCCACATTCTAAGGCTTTGAGAAAACCTCAGGGTGCTTTTATGAGTTTTGGATCAAGGAATCTGGCATGTAAGTGGGAAGGAGTTAAGAAACAAGGTTTCCTTAGCTATTTTATGCCAAAAATTTGTGTCTAGGAAGAACTGAGAAAACAATGTCTCCCCTTATTTGAAAATAACATCAGGCAGTTGATAGAAGTCAAGAAATCATTAATACATAGTTTTTCAATTTTTTGAGGGTCCACAATTGAATCTGTTGCCTGAATTTAACGGGTCAGTTTGAGTCTACAACAGTCAATGGTGATAAGGTTATGATAGTTGCAAAGTTATGTTCACTTTATGATTGATACTGAAGAATGAAACTGAAATAATTAAATGTGTCAAGCAGAGGTTTGATAAATTACAGTATACTTTTATATTCAGGTGTTGAAAATGGAATAAAAGGTTACATCAGGTTTCCTTATCTCCATCAGCATGTTTCTAAAGCTCTTTTCGCTAAATTCTTAGATGTTAGAAAACCTGTTTGAACTGCACTTTATTTGGATTATATAATATATAGAAGATTAAGGGCTAAAATTCTTCTCTAATTAATCATAGAAAATAGGTATTAGGCCTAAGAAAATTGTTTTCTCTTTAGACAGGCAAGAAACAGTCTTTTTTTTTTTTTTTAAGGAAATTTTCTTTTAGGTTATGTGAGTGGGAATAGCCAAACTGCTCTACATAAAAAGGGAATAGAAATGTAGGAGTGAAGGTAAGCAGATCAAATGGAGAATGTTGGAGAAAGAGAAAGGAGGCCAAGGAATATGAGGCAATGAAAGGCTCTGTATTAAAAAAAAAAGAGAGAGAGATTAGTGATAAATTGTGGTCAAAACCCAGAAAAAGCGGTCAAGACCCATATAACAGGAATGTAACATGTAACATTTTAACTTTTTCTAACAACTGGGATACATGTATGCCCCGACCACAGATCTCTTGTGTGAATGCAGAGTTGAATGAAGAGTTCAGCAGCAAGAGTTGAGATAAGCCTGAGAGAGAGAGAGAGAGAGAGAGAGAGAGAGAGAGAGACAGAGAGAGAGAGAGAGAGAAAGAGAGAGAGAAAGGTCAATGGGTGAAGGAAATAGAAATTCTGGGTCACATTAGTCTCCAGGATTTCAAAGAAATCTTGGGGACAGTATCTTAATTTTCCTATTGCATATGGGATAAGAGTTTTATGTGAATTTTATATAAAGCTAAGGTACTGGGGTGACTTCAGCTGACACTTAGATTGATGTAGGATGCTTCTATTTTTCTCCTTAAATTTCTATTTTTCTCTCTTAAATCCAAGAGACCCTAGTCACCATGAATATAGAGTGCATGACATTTTACCATGATAGAATTCATACTTAAGTAGCATATA
Source organism: Avahi laniger (assembly GCA_963575035.1). Taxonomy (NCBI): domain Eukaryota; kingdom Metazoa; phylum Chordata; class Mammalia; order Primates; family Indriidae; genus Avahi; species Avahi laniger. Next base: position 49,615 of record CAUYSK010024633.1, read on the forward strand.
AGCACCTCAAAATAAATGAAGCTAATACAATAATCAGAGGATCTATCCAAATTATTATGAAGAACATGTCTTCTTCCTCCAGATTTTTTTTTTTTTTGAGGAGAAGGAAAGAGAATTTTATTACTTTACAGGCAAAGGAGGAAAATGGTAGACTATCATGTCAAAATCCAAATTCCTATACACAAACAGAAATATAGAGCTTCTAAAGGGAGGGCCCTCAGTTCTAGGCTATTGTTGTTTAACTACAGTTAATGATTCTTATCGTTCCATCTCTGTCAAAGACAAAGCCTATGACCATAATTTTAAATGTTGTGAAAACCTTGGTGCTATAAAAAATAAACAAGGTAAAATTATAAAGGAAAACATGTGAGCAATTTCAGCAAATCTTCAGGAAAGTCTTTTTCTCCCTGGGGCAAAAAAGGTCCAAAACAATATGTCTGTGTATCCACCACATAACCTCATAAGGATATTTCCAAGATGACAGTTCCTAGAAATACCTGGCTTTCTTCATTTTCCTTCTTTAAAAGGACTTTCAAAGAAGTTCTAGGAAATATCTAACCCTAACAAGATGGTTGTTAGTAGCCTCAGAGACTATAAGTTTCCCTTATGAGAAACTTGGCAAGACTTTGGTGTCATTTAAACCAGCCAAAGAGCAGTATATGATAGGCAGAAAATTAAGTCACATTCAGAGAATTAAAAGGTCTCTGAGACATTTCTTGAAATTAAGTCCTACTTTGTTTTTAATCCATCTTTCCCTTAAATAAGTTCATGTCCAATAACCACAATCGAGTAAAGAATGTCTTTAACCTAATAAAAACTAGCATATTTTACAGCTTTTACAATATCATGGTGAAACAGGTAGAATTATTATTTTCCTATAGTGTGCATGTTGATTGGATTTGAGCCAGAATTGCAGAACTATGTTGAATATTCTATTCTATTCTAGAGTAGACTTTATCTAAGAAATTATATACTGATTGCTACAAAAATGCAAATTCTTTTGAGGGCAAAATCCATGAAAATGATTCCATCTTTCAACCCCAGGAAGTACAAGTTTTTGTTATGTTACAACTACTTTAAATCCTCATCAGTAGAGGCAAGTTTGATTTTTAGGAAATCTCATTGAGAATGTGGATAATTTAAAATATAGCTATATCTCTTTTGTCCTTAATTTATACTTAAACCTTAATTTTGATTAAAGTCAAGAGTTATATGTAACAATGCATAAATAAAATCTCAAAATATTTGATTAACTGAGAAAGTCAGTAAACATCTACATGCAAAAATCTTAATAGTGTGTCTTTTTTTTTATTTCAGCATATTATGGAGGTAAAGAATAATGTGTCTTAATTACGGTATAATGCTAGATTAAAGTAATTCACTTTAAATTATTTCTAAAACAATGTGATCTAGTAATAAATAAATAAGCAAATCTCCTGATTGAACAAAAATAATTCTATATTTAGGTTAATTTTTATCATATTAACTGTGTTATTTATTAATAATAGAATAACATTTTAAGGTATGACATACATCAGAACTGAAAATATGTCTTAGGCATTTAATTCTAAAACAATCTTGAATTATTTCTAATCCAAAACTATATTGAAATTTTGCTTAGAATTGAAGGATGATCTGTGGTTTTACTTGACATTGCCTTCATGTTGCTTATCAATTAAACACTCTTAAGGTATAATTTTTTTGTAATGATTATCATAATTATAATTAAATTTGTTTATAATTAGTAAGGAATTAATATGTTTAATAACAATCCTCTAAACTGTAAGATCTATGAAAATAGATCATAAATATATGTTGAATTAATGAAAGATTACATAGTGATTGTTTATTCATATTTCTAAGTTCTTCAAAAGAGATATAAAAGTCTCTACTAGAAGTTATTAGCAGACAGAACTTAAATCATGAAGAAAGAAATTCAAATTCTAAAAATGAAGTTCAATTTAGTTTTTATTTCCTTGCTTCATTCATGAAATTAAAAGGTTTTGTCTGTTTATTTGATAGTTTTTTGATCAAAACTAGTGAATTTTTTCAGATCATTTGGCTCATTAGCCATTTGTGTTTTCTTGAGTATTCCTGATCCAATACTGTGCTGAGGCTTCTTTGTTTCCTGGAAGTGTCTAACATTACACATGAATCAGTCCTCAGCTATACTTATCAATTTGCTTTAACTTATTTTCCTTGCCAAAAAAAAAAAAAAGATATTTTGTGTGTGCATTATAAAGTACTTTTCTTCCTTGTAAAACATGTAATAATATTTAATTCCTAGAAATTATCATCAATTATAAATCTATTTCTTTACACGGTATTTGTTTTGCTAACTACAGTGATGACTTAGCATTTAATTACTATATTTTGCCATCAAACACTAAGAACTTCCTCAAACAATTTGTGAAGTCACTACTTTTATTTTTTGCAACTGGCAAAAATAATTAGTAATATGAAAAATACTCTTTTTATTTGAGTTTAAATTTCAGACAAGAGGAGTTTTAAGAGAGATAATTCATAAAGTAACAAAAATTTAAAGTATTGTAATATTTTTGTGAAAATTACTTTTGATTATACATTTTTACTTCTTTCTAGAACAGAATAGTAAATTTTCTAATTCCTTTTTTTGCCACAGAGACAAAATAAATTTTAATAGTCATATAGTCATTATAATTATGATATTTTCTTCATAAACATCTTATTTTCTGGAAATTTTCAAAATCAGTGCTGTATCTGATTTGCAAATTACAGAAATACTAGAACCATATTTGTTTTACTTTATTGAATATTACATAACAACAATACCAAAATAAAGGCATTTGCAAAGAAACCATATTTTTTTAACTTGAGTAGCATGATAGCCTGTAAAAAATTTTATCGTTTTGTCAAATAATTATGTTTAAAGCTATGTTTAATTGCTGTGATCAACTGTCTACTAAAAATAGTTACAATGAAAAGTAAATCCAGAATAAAATTTTAAAAACAAATTACAGTCAGAAGGAATACTTTTAAAATAAAAAGTACATTTAAAATTAAAAGTGCATCAATAAAGTACTTTGAGAGATAGATTACTTAAATTTTTCTCTAAGAAAATTATAATAGGAATATGAATTCAGAGAAAAAATAAAAATGTAAACTTGTTTACTGTTAAAAATGTGGCTTTTTAAAATTCATAATAGTAGGTATCAAATGGCTATGATATTTAGGTTCTATTGAACATCTTTCAAAACATGGTGCAGTATTTTTATATAAGGATGCCGATATTATAATATGCTGAAAACTGAAAATTTTGTAACTATTTAAATGAAAGAAGGGCAATTTCAGATGTCAATTTTAAAATGTGTAAGAAGATTTCCATTTAAAATATGTAAATATTCCCCCATCTAGTAGGTAGAGCTAAATCACCCATTCCCATTGAGGGTGGCCTATACTTAGTTCTTGCTTTGAAATAACAAAGTATGGGAAGGAAAAAATAACAACTTTCCAGTGGAAAAACCTGGCAAGCACTATCTTAACCAAGTGATGAAGGTTAACATTACCAGTGATGTCATATGGATACCATGTACCTTCTGGTTTGATATCATGAGAAGGACATTTCGCCTTTGTGATATTCTTCCCCAAAACCCTTAGATAAATCATGAGAAAACCATCAGACGAATCAGAGCATTTTCCAAGATGTCTGGATCGTATTTCCCAATATTATGAAGACCATGAAAAATAGAAAAGACTGAGAAAATGTCACAGATGGGAAGGAGACAGGGTAGACCTGACAACCAAACACTGTGTGGATGCTGGAGTAGGATTCTGACACAAAAAGAGGAAATTAAAATAGGTGAAATCCAAATAAAGTATAGAGTTTAGTTTTAGAAATGTACAAGGAATTCAGAGGGATTAAAAATTCCTAGAGGCGTAACAAAGGCAAAAAGTTTGAAGACACTTGATCAGATGAAAAATTTTACAGGTGTGCAAGTAGAATACTATTTATTTTATAAATATTCCCTCTGACTTTTTAATTAGAATGTGGCTTTTAATAGAAATGCTTGGAAATAGCTTAAATGCCTACCAGTATTATAATGAATAAATAAATGATGGTATAATTGGCTAATGAGTACTATACATCAGTTAACAAAAATGAACTAAAACTGAATCATCAACAGAGTTCAATAAAAAATAATAATGTTCAATAAATAAAACAAGTTGTCAAAGAAACCTACAGTGTGGTGCTATTTATTTAAAGTCAAAACATACTCAAAATAATTCTATGAATTTTTGTGTATGCATATGTATTTAGGAAAAATACATGCATGGGAATGTTATGCATCTACTTCAAGTGAGTGGTTCATTTTCAGTAGAGAGGAAAGAGAATTCAATTAGGGAAGGGTATTCAAAGGGTTCCAATTTATCTATAACATTTCATTTATTTTAAAATAATCTTAGTCAAATGCAAAATGTTTAAAAAATATAATAATTACATTATTATTTAAATTATTTTAATTATAGTTTTTAATAATTAAAAGAAAAATAATGAAGATGGGAGTTTAGGTAGGCTGTCAAGGTAGGGATCTAACATGAAGTGACTTTTGGGAAGAGACAGGAAGCCCTCAGTGATAAGCAGTGCTTAAAAGTCCAAGTGATGAGCTACAATAACCAAACCCGTTATTCAAAAGGCACCTGACCCTCAATTGAGCCTAGAGTTTGGGAGTAGAAATCAAATTTTTTGGATGAATTTTGTGAGAAAGGAGTCCAGTCTAAGAGGAGCCAGCATGCTAGGGATTCATATAGAAGGACACAAAACCAAAATCTAGCTGTTAGAACTAAGGTTTAAAGTCAGGACAAAGATAGCATACAGCAAAGATTAAAACCAAGACCCATTATGTTTGACCAAGGAGGTACTTTGTCAGGTTTTCCAACGTACTTCAAGAGGTATCATTGCTATTGGTGTCACTGGTCCAGTTACATATTCTTCTAATGCCTTAGTTCTACCTTTCTTAAATGGAAATAAAAACTGTACCTACTTCATAGGATGATCATGAGTATTAAATGAATTATTACCTGTAAGGTGTTTAGAACAATGCCTGGCTCCTAGCTAAATGTGATGTAAGTGTTTATAAAACAAAAATAAATAGCACCATGGCTAATAGAAGTATTTTCTTTAGCAATGTTGATGCATTTCCACTCAAATAAATTAATTGTCTCATTTGGTAGGAGCAACATGGTCATATGCCAAAGCGTGAGTTGACCTATATGGCCTTTTCTCTAAAATATATATCTCAGAATATATCTCATTTGTGTGTGTTGACAAGCACTGAAAAGTGAAACGCTTTTCTTTCTCTTGTCTTTCATAGCAACACTCATTGAGTTATATGTTCTGGGTAAGACACAGAGCAAAGAGCTACGACAGAGAATGATGAAAGTTTCTGAAAAAGGCGAGTGTGAGTCATTTGAGATTTATTAATAAGATATGAGATATCAAGATATTTATCAAATTTTTATATAAAAATTTCAATATTTACATAAAAACGAAACCATTGATTGTTATAACAGAGCATCTAGGTTTTTTAAAAAACATATTTTCACCATTGTACAATTTGAAACAACTTATATTTTTAAAAATATGGTGAATGCTGTGTGACATGTGACCAGACCAAAATACAAATGCTATTTCTTTTTGGAATTTAGAACTATGATTTCACTACTAGCATTTTTGCCTAGAATTTTATTAAAACAATTATTTCTCTCCTCTATGTCAAACAGAAGTCTTTATTAGCTCAGAAAATGTTACGCTTTTTTAAGTGATCTATTGTTCCATAATTGAAGATTTATACATACTTTTATATATCAACGTGTCTTTGGCGTTTCATATACATAGCATGTCACTCAAAGAAATACATGATACCTGTCTCCTGAGAAATTTGTAGAATATTCAGGCAGCTTCAAATGCCATTGAGTGATGATAGAGGGCTTGAATTCACCAACGTCATTGAAGGAATCCTAATGAAATAATGTATTATTTAAAATATATCATTGTTTTGTATCTTTTTAAATCTCAATATCATGCAATGTGGATGCGGATGCCACTTGTCAGTTATGACAATCACATCCGGCACAAAACCCATAGCTGAGAGCATTGGGGGATGGGAGTATTTGTTTCTTCCAAGTTGTACTAAGAAAGCCTACCTTGAATGTGAATAAAATAGACATGTTACAGGCATTGCAGAAAACAGCTGTGTCTAAAATTTCAGGAAATTACTTGTTTTCCTTGGTGTGGTATATAGAATTGTTTTATATTATTATAATAATGAAGGGCTGAGAGATAAATTAAATTATTAAATAACTGCTCTCCTTTGGGAGTTAGGGGAGAAAGAGAAAGAAGGTTTTGGTGCTAAATCCTATTTTGATTATCTGCAATGGTCATATAACAATACACCTTATTCAGTAGATTGTTCCATTGCTCATCATTTAATCTGCTCTAATCACTGACTTGATTAACAAGGGACTTATCCTCAAATCAAAAATCACTTTAATCTGATTAATTTTTCCACAAAAAAAAACTGTGTAAGAATTTAATGAATACAACATCACAACATACAACCTATGGAGAATATAGAAAATATACCTATATAGCCAGGCATATGGTAAATATACATCAGGCTGAACCATATGAAACTGCCGATTATGTAGGTCCAAAACAGTCAAATATCAGCAACTGCACAACCAATGTTCAATCTAATATTTATGGCTTTTAAGCAGAAATTATCAATTTTGTCTTTCAAACGTTTTAAAATGTGCAGTTGTGTCCTTGAAGTGAGAGATTTAAATTTTTGTGAATAAAATAGAATTATTTATCAATAAGATAAAGACACAATCTGACATGATCTTTCTAAAAGGTAACCCATAATCCAAATGGAAGGGAAGTCATACAGTACATCAAAACACTAGCTTGTTCTCAAACTTTTAGCAAAAGCGGTCTATCCTTGATTAAAAATTCACGTCCAATATATGATTCCATGAAATAAGAGAAAAACAAGACGGGATACAAAAAAATGCAAGGAAACTAATTAAAAATATGCAAAATAGGACTAAGTTTTTTTTCTTTAAGGTAACATTTATCTCTTATTTTAGTAATGGAAGTCTATTTTGATTATAAACTTATTCTGTGTGCTTGAGGTTACCCATTTCCTGCTTGAAGAATAGTCCCTGGGGCTGACCAGCCAGGGTTTTCCAATCCCCTACCAGCTGAATTGGATCAGAAATAGGCACATTACAGACACTGGGTTAATTTAATATATTGACTCTTCTGAGGAGAGTATCTCCTTTCTTCTGGAATAGTGAGTTGTAAATATGTCAGGCTAACACTGCTGGAGGTGCAATTTCCCAATTGGAAATGTCTTGCCTGAGAATAAAGCCAACACGAAAAAGAGAGCTCGGAAAGACATTGATGGAGAGGGTGGGGTAGGTGATAGAGTACGTTCCTTCGCAGTAAATCCTCACACCCGAGGTATGGGGTGGAAGGAGAGTAAAGGCGAGGCTGTCTCAAGTGTCTCAAGCATTAAGCATTGATCACTGGGGTGGGAAGAAAGGAAATAGAATCCTGAAATGGACCATGGACAAAAATGCTGAGAAAATGGCTGGGTGGGGATCAAAGAGGAAGTTGACCTACTTTATGATTTTTCTCAGGCCAGCCCTGCTTATGCAGCTGACAGGCATTTACCTGAAAAATATTTATAACATGAGTTCTTGTGGCTTAGGCATGTTCCACAGGGAAGTAAAAGAAGTAGACAGAATAGCCTGGGTGTAGCTATCAGGAATGGGCTGTTATTCTTAACTGAAGGCTTTGAGCTTTGTTTTTAAGGTTTGTAAATCCTAGCAATTGAACTGTCCATCACGTATCTGTCCTTTCAGGACCTGGCTGAGTTACACTTCAAATGTGTAATGTTGATAGGGCCAAAATAGTGGATACAAATGATCAAAGGTCTGGGATGTGAGATGGCAATAGAAAAAATAAACGTTAAATACTGGTAAAAGCAACTGGAATTACAAATTGAAGTTGAGCATGGACATTGAATAGAAAAGATTGATTGTCAAAAACTTTTTCAAAATCACCTTTCCAAATTAGACTCTGACATGCTTCAACGTGAAGGTCAATGTTGCAGTGACACTACATGCTTAATGGTTAAAAGTTTAATGTTGGGATCAGGTCAACCTGTGTTCAAGTGTCAGCTCTGTTCCTGATATTTTGGGAAAATTATTCAATCTCTGAACCTATTTTCCTTGTCTGAGAAGTAAGGCCAATGATACTAACTAGCCTCCGAGGGTTTTGATGAGAATTGAATGAGATAATGAATTTCAAGTACTTGGCACAGGAAAAAGGCCCAATACATGGGGGTATTATTTTACTCTAGAATTAGAGAAACACACAGAAAATACATGATAGAATCTCTTGCTTTCATACAATCTCTTGTATACAATATACAATGCAGAAACTTGTTTCAAAATTTTTGGAGATTAGGAGCCCATAATACTGATTTAGAGTTCAACTTCTCTTGAAGTTAAGAAATTCTTCCATATGCCCACTAACATTCACACTCTAATGTAAGCTTTCCTTTAAGTTTTGTCTTTGTAGAAAAAAAAATAAACTAGTTTTCTTCAGTCCAATATATTTAAGCATTGGTTATCATTTGTTCTCCTTTTTTCTCCAGGTTAAGCAAACTTGCTTAAAAAATGTTCTGTTGGCTGCCTTTTCTTTTTGTTCTGTCATTGTTATTCCATAGCCTGTGCTCATGAATCAAATTGTGATGATGCTCTTTGGTCCACCAGTGGCCCAGTTTGCTCACCACTGACTGGAGTTTACTAAAGTTGAGGGAATATATTCTAATGACATCTATAATGGTTTTGTAACTTCAATACAATACATGTAGCAAATATGTACATTGACCTCATTTCTCTTTTCTGTTCAGAAGAAGCAGCCTTCACAATACCATAGACTGATGAATCCAGCTCCAATCAATAATAAAGTTTTGTACTGGAGGGAAGAATATTTGAACATTAAAGAAAATAAGTAAGCAGAGAGTATAAGACTAGGAAAAACAGAAGCTAAAATTAGTAGAAAAGGAAATCTTTAAGCTTTAACCAAATGAACCACAATGCTATAATCCTCAATCAGAAATTGAGCTAAGTCAATCCTTCAGACTACCAATTACTGATTCAGCAATGCTGAAAAATATATTGATGTCTATTCTTGGCTTCAGTCCTTTCTTCCCTGCCACAGAGATCCTATTAATGGAAATTGTCCATAAGTTCTCTTGTCTTTATTTCTACAGATTTATTCCTATGTCAGTAGGTAAGAATGGCAACTGCTTTTGAATTAAAAACAGCATTAAAAATACTATTCCTTGTTTTACCGAGTCTACCGCAATTAGTGTATTATTGCTCTGAAAAACCAATGCCTAAGCAGTGATGCGGTAACTTTTCTCTGGTGGACTGACAAGAATCATGATCCAGCCACTTTATCTGCTATTTTTGGCTAAACTTGATGGAGGCAATCATGTCTGGAGATAAAAGTTTTCTTGGAAAATATGGAATGGTATAAATGGTATATGACTCCTCTCCCTTAGGCCCTTTGGCTGAGAGCAGCAAGGAAGCGCATTGGGCTGAATGATAGGACAGGGTACTATTTTCAGGCAACTTTGGCAAAACCTACCTGTAGGTGATTGTTACCCTACTTTCTCTGTTTCAGAACCTTAAAAATATAGAGTAAATCTTCAGTTTTGTCAACCCTGGGACATTCTCCTTCCTCTATTCTAGACCTAATCTCTTCAATTCTTAAGCTCTTTCTGAGCAAGACCACATTAATTACAGTAGAATGAGACAGGCACAGAAGAGAAGGGACTTGCAACCTGACCTAAATACAGAAGTGTCAAGTATAGAAGTAAGTAAAATTTGGAAGAAAGTCTTTGGCATATGAAAGAAAATAATAAGACAACAACATATAACATTACTGAATACTTAAATACAAATAAAATTTTTGATTCATTTTTATCATGGTTTCTAAAGCAAAATAATTACCATTTGTTGAATATATGTTGCATAATATACGTGTTTTATATATATTAACTAATTTAATAACAACAGCTTTATGAGATGGGCACACTTATTATTACCTTCATTTTCAGGCAAAGAGAAATGAGTCAAAGAAAGGAAACTAACTTGCCAATGTCACCTACTTGGAAACGGTGGAGCTACCAGCTCAGGGAATCTAAATTCGGAACTTGTGCTATTACTCACAGGCACCTGTGCAACAAGGCAAGTGATATCAGAAGGTTGGGAGGGATGTTGAGAAGTGAGTGGGTTTACAGTTCTGACCAGGCAGGTGGTCAATGTCGATAAATGATTCACCAGATAACAGGCCCAGTTTAAGAAAATTTAAGAAAACTCCAGATTTATAGATCTTGGGGGATTGGAAAAGTTGTACAACGTGAGAATCAGACAGAAAACCCAGGGATCTACTCAATTGAATTGGGTGAAAATGTGGAAACTGAGACTCAGAAACAAAGGAGAAGCCTCTCTCTCAAGGTCAAGGCTGAACTGGCTATAAGAGCAACTTGATGCTAAATCAGATGATGCTGGAGTGGTAATTCTGAAAGTCAAACTGCCTGGGGTAAAAATTGGTCCCAGACACAGGCAGGGTGAGACGGTCTATGTAAGCCTGTAGATGGTGGTCAAACAGCTCAGTATCCAGGGTGAGCTTGGCAGTGCTTGGCAGTGTTTGACAGTGCTGGCCTCAGCATTTCCGGATAGGCAAGTTATCACAGAAAGCCAAAATCTAAGCCAGGGTTAGAGGAGAGCCAAAACTGGATCTCAGGCTGCTTTGAGGTTCATTATCTCATTTTCCGCATCAAGCAATCAAAGACTCACTGGGATGGCCCAGACCTGCTTGTGAATCACTAAGATAAAATGAGTCAGGATACTCTGTTTGACATTGATGGCCGGTTCAAAGAACACACCCATGTGTGGGAGCTTGGGTTGTTTAGTGCTTCCATTTGATCTGGAAACAGCTGTCATTTGGAGGCTGTGCTTGATTTCCCAGATCTTATTGGTCTTCCTGATTGGTCCTTTCTATCTCTATCTCTATCTCTCCCATTTAATCTTGTCCCTTTTTAGAGCTTAATTCACCATAGTCATTGGTGGTTTCAGCTCTTGGTAAATGATAAATATCTTTGGAACTTTAACGGATATCCTTCGTGTAAATCACAATGTGACTTCCATCTTCCCTAGGCTACACAGAATTGGAAAAAATAACTTCATAATTTTTTGCATTTCTTCTTGCATTTGGGTTTGAGAAGCAGAGTCTTCAGTGACAGCATATCAGAATGAGTATGTAAAACACATTTGATGCCATAAAGAATGATTCTAATTATCTGGACATTGCAGATTCAGAGGTGAGGAAAATAAAATTTTCTCATCCTTAACCAATGCCAGAGTGTAAGATCATAAAAGCAGTTTATACTAAAACCAATTCAGAAACAAGCATGCTACTGAAGCAGAAGAGATAACACTATCTTTCAGCAGTGCTCTGAAAAACGGTACGTTGAACAGTAAAAGGATAGTAAAAATCCATTATTATTACAACTACTACTGATTATTGGAGAAAAGTTGCTGTGGTTATTAGAGGTCTAAAAAGAAAAGTGTACTTTACTTACATTATAGTTACAGCATGACCTTTCTGACACTGAAGGATGGCGTGCAAAAATTTCCATGAATAACCAAAGGAGGTTGTGAAACATTTTTTTTTTTTTGCACAGTATCATGGTTAGATTAGTTGGTTATGGAGGTGGGATTGCAGAGGTGCATCCTGCCCTTTTAGTGTTACATAATGGATAAGGGAGAACTGGCCCTAGTGAGACCTTCACTGAAGCCCTTCTGTGTCTCTAGAACTTACCTCTTATCTTCTCCAAACCTCATGTGAAAAAAAATTGAGTAATTGAGGAATATTCTTTCATCTAAAAAGTTGAGACATTGAAAACTGATAAAAAGGATATGTAAGATTAAGAAATAACATATGAAGACTTCTCAGAGGAGTGTCTGATCCAATGTGTATGATCAATAAATGGATCTGTTTATGTTTATGTCATTGTTTGCATGGAGGCAATTTAGTGCTATAGTCAGAGCATGAAATTTGGATACAGACAGGCAGGCTCAATTCTATTTCTTGCTCCAGCCTTTATCATGTAGTTCTGAACAAGTTGTACAATTTCTTTAAACCCAAATCACCACATACTCAAAATGGCAATAACAACACCTGATAGAGTTGTGAGAGGATTAAATGAGAACATGTTCATAAAGCACCTAGCCCACTATATAGCATATGGCAAACACTCATTAAATGGTGCAACTCTATTGTTCTCATCCTTATTTAAGAAAAATTCGTTTTCTGTAGAATTAGGAATCAGTTCTACTGATACATCACTGTGAGGGCACACTTGTGCCTAACCATCCTTAGGTTGGACACCAACAAGGATTAATAGACACAGATTCAGGTTTTTGTGTTCTATATTTTCAAGGCCACTTAAAAGATTATCCCCAAAGAAGTAATGTTCACGAGAGCACAGCATAACTATTACAGGCACAAATTATAAAGTCACAAGGTCTGGTTTCCAAGCCTGGTTTATAGCATTCTATCTGTGTGCCTTTGGGCGAGTTTCTCAGTCTTTAGGTACCTCATATTCCTCATATGTAAAAATGGGGTAACGCTAGTAACATCATAGGCTAATTGAAAGGATTACATGAGATTACCTTTGAAAAGAATTTAGCACAGTGCCTGGCACAGGGTTGTGTCAGCTGCTATAATTATTGACTAACATGACTTCATTCTTGGAAGCTGCTTTCCTGGAGAAGCTGTCGAAAAGTATATATTTTAGAGTTTAAAAAAGATTGTTAAAAATAGAACAGTTTTCTCTTAAACTACTCTGACATAAAGTATGTTACGCGTTTTTTTAGATCACATTTTTAACTTTTATTTTGGTGTCCTTTTTTCTTTTACATGTCACTGTATTGTTGACTCTCAGCAACTTAAAACTAAAACTCAGTCTCCATCTGAAATTTATCCTGCAATCAAAGGGCCAATTTTCTTCAAAAATCCTTTATATGTGAGGTTTAGAATCACAAAAGACTGAAACCCTTTCTGCCTTTCAAGACAGTAAGGGAGCATGCTGCACAGAACACTTTTAAGAAGACAATATTGAGATTTACATTATCAAAAATCCAAAGATGTTGTTTTCAAAAGCTGAAACCACAAAAGCCCCAGACCAATCTAGACATGGTAAGATGCAGTCAGCCAAGCTGGCCAGTGGTATTCCTGTGGATGAGTTAAAGGAGGAATCACCCCCAAGCAATGGTAGCTCTCAGAAGGGGGCCTGCCCTTCACAATTTAAGCTCTTTGAAACTACATTTCCTTCAAGCAATGGGAAGTCTTTGTGGTGATGGGAAATACACATTTATAATTACGGAAGAACATAGCATACACTAGACATGGTAGAAAAGAATGCAAGGGTTTGAAGTGAAGTCCTGATAATACATTCAGCCTCACTCACACAGCATCTCTCCAGAAACGTTGAGTCTTTCAGCTTTACCTAACTGGAATGGGCAGTAGGCAACATTCCTTCATGGCTCTTCTCTTTCTAGCACCCCATGTGGCCCTGACCCAACCAGACCAGCATGGTACTATGGTGTGCTGTCTGCAAATCCAGCTGTTGAAATAGGATGTATAAAAATCATGAAATGATTTCAAAATGACATGAATATATTCATTTAAAGGGCATCTGAGAAAATGAGAAAGATGGAATTGAATGGTGCCTAGAATATCTATAACTCCTTTGAGCAAAGCTTGAGCTTATTGGCCTATCCTACTTGATTCATCCCTTTTTTACTGTACATGTAGAAATTAACCTTAATATCCCTATCATACATTCAAATATCCTAGGATATGGAATAAGAGATGCTTATGTTTGATTGATAGGAGGAAAAAAAGACAAGATTAACAAAGGTATCAGAAGAAATGATACTACTGAATTTATTAAAACTTCAAATTAGTTCTATATTTCTATATTCATTTAATAATTATTATAAATAATTTTATGTATTTTAAAGTCTCAGTGGAAAATATATAAAAATGATAAATAATAAAAAGCACAAGTAAACTTTCCACAATAGTCTTTTAGCTTAAAATAAATGAAAAAATAAATGAAATTCACAATTTTTTATCCCATAGTGGGAAGGCCAAAGGTGAAAACAGAAAATGCCTCACAAAACTCTCAAAGAATTTTCTACTGGATGTCACATTGTAAATAAGCTACTAGAGATATAATGCAAAATATTTCTGAAGCCTTGGTTTCTAAGCTAATAGTCAACCACAACCCACTGAATGACAACAACAGATTCTACAATTGTATCCCTTAATGGTTGGTAGTTGTTACACAATATGGTTATAAGGGAAATCATAGGTTTTGGAGTCAGTTAGACCTGACGTTTGCATTCTGGACTATAGTTCGCCAGCTGTGTGAATTTTAGCAAGCACTAAATCTTCCTGAGCCTCGTAAATTCCCAAGTGTGATGAATATAAGAGCTACCACAAAGTGCATTAGAGATTGACATACGAAGATCCAGGCCTAGCTGAACAATTGGAATGTAGTTAGTTCTTATCAAATGTTAGTTCTTTCTCTTTTTTCTCTCCCAAGCTATTTTTTTCTTCTGAAATTTGAATATGCATTGAAAAGAGATTCCTTTCTCTGAATGGCAATTTTTCAGATATCTGTTCTTTTCACTTTATTTCTTCCTTTGTGTGTGCATGTGCATTTGTGCATGTGTGTACATGTGTGTATGTGTACAGCCACCTGTTTCTGTATTTCTTCTTGCTGGCCATGGATAAGGTAAATCTGAGGCAAAGCAAAAAGTCTATTTTATGCATAAGTTATTCTAAAGTTCAGTGGTTGACTCATTATTTAATCGTGGTTTAATAGCCTACGTAGGTCACAGGAGGTAGAACTCAGAAAATGAAGCAAGTGATTCATTGAATTGACAACATTATTATATTCATATATTTCAATTTAATTATGATGAAGTAGATGGCACATTTGACTAGAAATCTCAACTAAGTTCTCTCCTTGATATCACTACTGACTTACTTATTATATGACTGTAACAAGGGTGTGTCAATCTCTTACATGCAAAATAAAAATCACAGAATAGTTGCTCTCTGTCCCACAACAATTTTTCATGTATAACTTCTAATTACATTGTTAGTAATTTAGAGACCCCTGATACTAATTCAAAATAACATTTTTAGCATTCCAAATGTACCATAGAAATCTACAGTTTTTCTTTTTCTCTCTGCACTGCCTCCTTCTAATATATTATTCTAGAAATATAGTGAATGTCTCTTTTTGAAAAAAAGAAAACAATGAAAAGAAAAAAATAGTCCTGATATATAGCCAGAAATGTTGGCAGGAGTGGGGTGGGGTGGGGGTTGGGGGCGAAACACACAAAAAGCAATTTTAGAATGATATACTTTGATTGAATCCCTAGTGAGCTTGGTAGCAGAAACTGCTGCAAATAAGTAGCAGTGACACGTGGTGTTTAGAAGAGTTGACAGCAAGAGTTGACATCAAAATCAGCATCACAAAAGAGGCAGGCCACTTTCCAGGTTTTTATGAAGACTGCTGAGAAATAACACAGAACAGAAGAGACTCACATTGGAAATAATGATTGTTTCATTGTACTTAATCTTTAGCAATACAAATACAGTCAGTACCCAATTACCTATATATGACAAACAGGGAGTATTTGGGGGAAAAGATAATCACAAAAATAGTTATGGGAATCAAGGGCAAGAATTCTCTGGAAATGAGCATCAATCATAAAGAAGGACCAAGAAAAAAGACTTAATTGGAAGCTCTGTGAGGGCAGAGAATCATAATCTTTTTATCGTGGTGCTTGGCATAATGCCTTACCTCTAATAGGAGATTGATGAATATTTGTTGAATGAATAAGTAACATTAACCAGGAAGTAACTCTCAGACTCTTGTTGTGAAGAAGCTGATATTCATGCACAAACCATAATACACATAAGTCCAAGGACATTGTTATAAGGCTCCACTCTAACCCAATTAGGCTTAACTCTTACAACCAGAGGAGATGGCACATCACAGTATAATTAATTAATTTCAAACACCTCCCTTCCTCCTTGGTCCATCACCCTCCAGATGCCACCCTATTGCAGCCTCACCTTAGTTGACTTCAGCTGTGGCACTCTCACCAAAGCATTTAATTTAATTTGCAGCTACTCCTCCCTTCAGCCCGAGGACAAACACAAGGGCTTATATTATATCTGTATTGCTTCACTAAAAAGATTGAAACTGGCCAGGCACAGTGGCTCATGCCTGTAATCCTAGCACTCTGAGGGGCCAAGGTGGGAGGACTGCTTGAGCTCAGGAGTTTGAGACCAGCAAGAGTGACACCCTGTCTCTACTAAAAATAGAGAAATTAGCTGGGCATGGTGGCATGCACCTGTAGTCCCAGCTACTTGGGAGGCTGAGGCAGGAGGATTGCTTGAGCCCAGGAGTTTGAGGTTGCAGTGAGCTATGATGATGCCATATGATGACACCACTGCACTATACCTGGGGCAACAGAGCAAGACTCTATCTCAAAAAAAAAACACAAAAATTGAAACCAATTTGGGGAAACTTGCTCTTGTATAGCTTTCTTAGAGAGGTTAATCAATAACAATGGCTACCATTTATTTAGCATTTACTATGTGTCATGCATTCTCCTGAAAGTTGTATGTAAGTGCCATTTTTAATACTCAGAATAACTTTACAATTTGGGTAGTATTTTTTATAATTTTAAAGATGAGAAAATGGAAAGACAGAGGTCAAGTGACTTATCTAAAGTCAGTCAATTGTTAAAAATCAGAAGCAAAATTTGAACCAAAGTCTGTTTGATACTAGATCAATTCAATATTTCAAATCATCTGTCTTTTCTTCACAAATCTGTGACAGGGACATGTCTAGTGATAATTAAAGTCTTCATTTCAACAAATCACAGCTTTTTCTTGCACTTAACACTCTCTTGAACAGTCTCTGAATTTTTATTTTATTCAAGACTGCTTCATTACAATAAGAGCAACTCCATTGAACGAATCAAATTTAAAAAAGTTAATTTTTAAATGCCCGAAACTCTTTGCTCAGTCGCAACTCGAATTATCGTTGGCTTCCCCATGAATACTGCGCAACTCTCAATAGTCATGTGTAACCTGGTTAGGGCTCTGCTCTCTGCCTCAGGGATTGCTAGAAGCAGGAGCACAAAGAGCAGCAGGACTCTCTCCTTCACTTTCATCTTCCTTGTCTGTGCATAGTTGGCTTCATTCGGAGACTGGCTCTTTCTAATTTGCAAGAAACATGGCCACAAGAAGGGAATGCCTCTCTTCCTTTAGGCTCATTTGAAAACATGGCTGAACCGTAGCCATCTCCTCTTGGCCCTACGTCTGGACTGACTGACTGTGGTCAGGGTAGAGACTCTCCTCAGAACCACATGGAGCGTAAAAAAGAAACAGTTCTTTAGGGAAAGGAGGCGGCTGGGCAAACAGTAAGTTTTCCTTATAGTCTTATCAGGAAGTATCCTTAGGTAAAAGAATTTATAGATACTTCTAATAAAAAGAAAAGGAAAGGGATAAGAAATATTTCAATCTAAAGTCAAATAACAAAGATATAGGATGTCTTCACTATTGTCAGCTACAGCCCCCTCTGTTCAGGGAAACAATACATGGTGATATCCTTCTTGGGAACAAAAAAGGGGTCTTATAACACTCCCCCAACTTGCCTAGAAGAGTGCTATGCATTTGGCCCTTATTACATGAGGAAGAAAAGAAAAAGAAAGAAAAAGAAGGAAAGGAAAAAACTGGAAGAGAAAACCAGAGAACAATGTAAAATAAGAACATAGAAAAAAAACGACAGGAGAGGGTTAGAAAGAGTATCCTATTCTCTTATAAATCCAATGAAATTTGGCAGGAAGTAAAATAACAAGAAAGATAAAGCTGTATATAGCTGGGAAATTTTAATCTGCACATGCCCTTATTGATGAGATATTATGTAATCTTTTTTTAAAGATTAAATTTCATGCCATTTGATAGCATTTTGGGCTCTTCCAGGGAGGCAATAATGGGTGTTAAATTGGATTACCTACCTATATCCCTTGCATTCTCTCTTTGTTCTAGCTCATCAGCTGGCAAGCAATTGCAAAAGCCCAGCCAGGAACCCAGGATCTTAACAGGAGTTGCCCTTATACTCTATATTTACCCTGTTTATTCTTAAGAGTATGAAGCAAGAAGTGTCACTTTGTGGAAATGATGTTTTCTAAAAGTCTAAAGTTATCTGAACCTATATGAACCTAAAAAAAGTCTTGGGTTGGGCTCATGGTTTGAGGTCTGAATTAAAGCTTAGGTTATTCTTATTTTATCTGCACTAGTTTTCCATCAGTAATTATACTGTTTCTATATCTCTGTCTTTCAAAGGGAGAGAGACATCATCATGGGTTTGGATACAGTAAGAATAAACTAACCATCTGTCAAAATGAACCTGAGCTAAACATGTCTGCAGGTTCGAAACTCTTTAGCTGTGTATATATTTGGTTCTCTTGGGTCAGTTCCATTTCATAGTCTTAGCAGGCCACATTTATATAGCAGAAAAATACTGGTGAGATACCAGGATCTTTCAAACCCCAGTATAACATAAATAGCTAATCATAGTTTCAGGTCACTGATGCATTTACTTCAAGAGAATTGAATTCTGGATTTTTCTTCTGTGAATGAACTCAATATGTCTGTTATACCCATAGCTCCTTCTATGTGAGACAGACTGTAGTTTCTACAAAAGAGGGAGATTTATGAGACCGTATTTTGCATTACTTGCTATATCTTCACTTCTACATTTCTCCCACAACCATGAAGACAAGGCTGAATATCTGACTCTATATTTCCCAGCCTATACCTACAAAATATCCTGCTATGGAAGATAATATAGTCAACAGATTACTCTTTTGGGAACTTCAGTTGGATAATACAGAAATAACAAAAAAATAGTATGGAAGCCAAAGCTTCTAGGTAATGCTGTAAGTTAAGTCAGGACCATGGTAATCCTCAGAAATAGTAATAAAATAATGGTCAACAGTATTGACCACTTCCAACAAAGGAGCTACTTTACTAGCATTAGCTCATTAAGTTTAAATTAGTTACTACTTTTATCCCCAACCTTTTTGACGTCAGAGACCAGTTTCATGGAAGACAATTTTTCCATGGTGGGGGTGAGGACGACATCTCAGGCAGTGATGCCAGTGATGGGGAGCGGCTGTAAATACAGAGGAAGCTTTGCCTGCTGTCCTGCCTCTCACCTCCTGCTGTGTGCACACACACCCCTCCCTTCCCTTGTTTCCTAAGTTTTATGGAAGACAATTTTCCACAGACGGGGAGGGGAGGGAGGGCTGTGGAGCTCTGCAGCCCGATCACTAACAGGCCACAGACTGGTACCCTCCGTAGCCTGGGGGTTGGGGACCTCAGCTATAGATCATGAAACTGAAGATTTAATGAGATGAAGTATATCACCTATATCTGAGAAGTTAACATTTGCAAATTTTGGATTTAAATCTAGATCTAAATCACTTAGTAACTCATGATTCTTCTTGCCATCCTATGCTGTAAGCTAGAATTATAAGGAAGCAGAAATGATAAAGAAATGGAAGTTAAATGAAGACAAGACACATAGCAAAGGAAAAGAATATACTCGTTGATATTGAGAAGAAAATGAAGCTACAGGGTAGAAAGTTGGGATGTTAATTTAATTGTGGATCACTAGTTTAAAAGTTCAGGTTCTAGTGTTCCTGTGGTTCCTGAAACTAAAATATGTAGCCTATATTTCCAGGGAAGCCTCTTTCTTTGGCTCCTATTTGGGGATGATGATAAGATTCTATCTCTTAATTTTCCCTCCAAAAAACTCTTTCCATCTTGAGCTACCTTTAATGAGAGTGTCCAGTTTGCCCAACTAAAAGAAGCAGTTAATTCAAACCAAGGACGCCACCTTAATAAGTTCTACTTACCCACTTATTTGTGGAGACATTTGCTTATCCATGAGTAAATTAATAACTATGCATAGCAGTATCTAGTGATAATAATTTCTTTCTGGAAGAAATAGAGGTGAAATATTCTACTCCTTTTACATAGGCCAAATTTGAAGATACTCTGCTCTGTGAAGTTTATGCATTCATTTGGGCTGCTTCTCTATGTAAACATACAATGAAGTGTAAAAGATTAACATCACTGAAAGGAATGCACCTAAGAACATAGGGACTTTTCAAATACATTCTTAAGCATGTTAAATGGAAACAGTACGTAATTAACAAAGTGACTAAAAATATTTTTTGATCATACAATGCAGAAGAAAGGTTCTCCTAGATCAGTATATGAATTATACTGATCTATGAAAAAATAATGGAATGTGAAATGTAAGGACAATACAGCAAGTTTTCCATAAAAGGTTTGTTTATTTTTGGTATAAAATTGTCTTTTGTTTTATGAAAAAGTGTTGACATAAGTGTAGTTGTTTTTATAATATAGGAATTTGGCAAAATAAAAAATTGCTAACTCTATTATAGTCTTGAATTTTTATATTTGCTGATTAAAGAATTTTCTTACAGGTAAAATCCCAAACTGTGGGTGTTGAAGATGATCATTATGGCAAAGCCGATGGGAAACTTTTGAGATTAGGAAGCAAACATGTGGATGACAAGGGAAAAATGGTTTCCACTGAATTTATTCTTTGGGAATAATTTTTAAAAAATAGTTAAAAGGGTAAAGGAGATTTGAAAAGTTAGAGACTTTAAGAACTTTTAAATTCAAAAGCTTTGTTTTTTTTCAGTACACCCAGTCTTTGGGCTACGCATTTATAACTAGTTACGAGATTTTTTTGAAGTTTTCTTATGGTTAATTGTATTTATATTTCTCTATTTTCTGTGTGAATAAATAACTGAGTGAGTGATAAGACAGCATCCATAAAGTAAACTTCTAGAGTCATTTTCATTAAAAAGACAGAGCTAATCCTACCACAGAATCTCATTGGCAGAATAGGGAAATACCGGAACTCACCACAATAAAGTAAATATTTCAACAAGATAAATATTCATTTAAGAATGAAAACTGCTGAACCGTGGCAAGTGGAAGCCACTAAACATTTTGATACGTGTTTCAGCCAGGTTCTAGCCAAACCACCCAATTGTCCTGTCAAGTTATGGGCATTAAACAGAAGCTAAGAGAGGAAGACAGGTCCCAGAAGCCAGGGGAGAACAGGAACAGGTTTAGATTTCAAAAGTAGCCCTGTAAACTTTGCAGTTGTTTCCAAATGAAAAAGTCACTTTTTCCCAGTGTAAAAAGACACTTTCCCACCCGCTTTAAGAGCTGGTGGGTCGCAATTATTTTCAGGTTGCATACTTTTGTTTTGCTATTTGTCCATTTTTATTTTCTTAACAGTTTTAAATAGCATCCCTTGCCATGCCAACTCCTCCTTTCCTTCAGTGTATCTTTCTTCTGATGTTTCAGTTCACGTTTCTTATAACAGACACAATGAAGGACATGTCTACTTTTATTGCAATGATTCTCACAGCATTATCATTATTGAGATACAAGGAAATATACATGAGAAAATGACTCAAAATTGCACTGGAAAGGCTGACAATTATAGTCTTTGACATAGGTAATTAACATATAAAAGTCAAGTCTGACTTTATTCTCAATACAGCTTAATAATTCAGATCGGACTAAATCTGAAATTGAGATAATTCAATCGAGTAGACTTAAAATTTATCTCCTACTACCCTTAAAGCAGGAGAATTTTACACAAGTGATAGTAAATCTGATTGGGTAAAAGAGGAGAAACAGAAAAATAATGTTTAACTTTCAGAAAAAACAAATATAAAGAACTAAAATCATTTATGTAGAAGTGAATGCCAGAGCTTCTTACCTCTCAAGTAAATGGGAAAGATATCTTATTTATTCATTATTTAAGATGACTTGATGTTAATAAAACTGAATTTTATTTCGATATTCTCTAATTTGAATGTTAACAAATCAGATTAACATTTACCTTCATTAGTCCCAAATAATGAAGTTTTACTATATAAAAGTCTTTAATCATCAAAGTAAGTAATGAATCTATGTTGCTTTGGCTCACAAAACATTCCATGTTCACTTATGGAACTTTACATATTTAAAGTTTAAAATATATATTTTTAAAATATCTATGTATGTCTCAGAAAAACTCTCTTATTTTGGTTGACTAATTTTACAATATACCTGACCTTAGCAAGATTGGAACATTAAATATAGATCAAGTACAGTCTTTTCTCATTTTAAAGTGTTACATGTAAGAACTCCTCCTTTCCTGAATATCTTTCCATTACAAAATTTTGAGCCATGACTATTTGATCAGTCTATTACAAAAAAAAAGAGGAGTTGCTGAAGTCAACTTACATCCCACAGGAAAGCAAAGAGAGGAAATGAACCAATTCATTGTTCTGTTAATTATATTGAAAAGGAATGGGGGAAACCCCTTCTTAATCTCTCTTTCTCCCCCCATCCCCAAGGAAAGGCAGAACATTTATTAAAATTCTTTAAAATGTTATTTAAAAATGTTATTTTATTTAAAAGTTATATTAAATAACCTTTAGAAGAGATCTACTAAGGTGAAAAAAAACTTGTTTGTGAACTGGAGATGTTTAGCTTTAGGAAAGACACTTAAAATCAGACATGGAGTGGTGGGTCAGTTTACTAGGGAAGATGTGTTATAAATTTGGATGTTTCTTTTTAGTTATAATGTCTAGAAAATAAGCATGGGAAACGAGAATCATATAAGAAGGATTTTCATATTCGTCATTGAGGCAGCATTTGAGCTCTGTCACTCTCTTTTGTCGAGTCTGAAAGGAAAGAAAAGTTGTAACTCTGGTCTGCTTTCTGATCAGGTACAAGTACCATTGGAACAGGAACCAGATGGCCAATATAAGCAAGTATTGCATTTGACCCTGCACTTGAGTTTCCTTTAGGAAATGATTTCTCTAGTCAGTTTAACAGTACATGCAATTAGTAAAGGGGCAATCTGGTGGAGAGGTAACTTAGTGCTACAAAGGCATGGCCCTGCCTTTCAAGAACAAGAGCTAGAAGAGTGAATACCAAAGAGAAAGTTTTCTTTCAGGTGTCTAGGACTGGTAAACTTGTTACAATGAATATTTAAAGTTTATCTTACTATCAAATTTAACAAGGACCATTAAGATCATATCAAATAGATGAAAAACACCTTATGTATCTGAAGTATTAAGATGGTTTATGTGTAGTAAACTTTCTGAATGTCCACACACATATATATAAATGTATATATCTATGTATCCAGCTTACAAATATAATAGAAATTGTGGCCTTAAAAGCTTGGAGAATTAATAGGGATTTCATTGTTGTTGTGAGAAGAAAATGAACAGTGAATGAGTTTGTGGGGGAGGACCATGAGGGGATACCAGGATATTGATTTTCAATTGCTTCTGATTCTATCTGTTTCCCAAATTGTGGGCCCTACCTCCCCACAATCCCATACGGTATAGAGTACTTCTCGGAAGCAGTTGCCAAGGTATACATTTCCAAGCTCCACTGGTAGGGCAGTGAGCATGAGAGTAGAGTGTTGCGTGCGTCTCACATTCCATGGGTGAGCCTTCTCCACTCTCTCTCCTTTGTCTCTGGCCTGATGTAGATGGATATGACAACCTTGGAAGCCTCCTGTGGAAGACAGAGGAGCTAAAAGTGGGAAAGGACTTGGAGGAGAGCCATCTGCTGATTAGGAACAGGCTTTTGGACTTTACATATGCAATAAATTAACTTCAGTAATATTGTTTTCTTTGGAAGAATAGCAAGTTGTACCCTAATCATTATCTGCAACATTTTTTGCTTGAGTCAGAGTTGGCTTGATTCTGGATTGAAGGTGAACATTCAAAATAAATTGCCCCTAAAAATCAAAGAACATTCTGCTACCAGAATCTTTGCAAGAATGACTTTCTTGCTAGCTGTCGTCCTTATTTCTATTTCTCCGAAGGTAACGCCACCCATCACTATACTTCCTGTTTCGCACAATAAAAAAATTGGAGTTTTGTGCTGTTAAAATGTCAAAAAATGTGTTTATATTTTTTACTAATAGCCGTGTCTTGTGCAGAGAATGCTGATGTTCATGAGGCCTTGTTAATGCTTCTTTATTTTTGATGCTTTAACTTTTTTGTTTTCTATGACCATACTATGTCATTGGATTCTCTTGCTCTCATGATCCTGTAATAAAATTGTGAAAGCAAAAAAAAATTACTACTAGATACTAATAGCACATGACATTTGCCATGTCAGAATATCAGATCATTAATGATATAAAAGTTTATTCTTATCTAACTTGCACTTTCCATTAGCATGTTGTTTTATTTTCACAAAGACTGTGATGGGAACAATCTGGTTCTAGACTAGAGATTTACTGTACATCCTGTGGAATAACAACACTTTAATAGCCTACTATGGGAATAGAAATTTCCGGATTAGATGATGAATATTGGACCTATCATGCATTTGTAATTTAAACCAATAGGTCGCACTCTTGAATTAAGTGTCAAAGTACATGAAATCAATTCCATTTGACAATAACTCATCCCCTAATCATCCTTCCTTCCTTCCTGGCAATATGTCTTCTTTACTTTCAGTGCAGTCATTTCCCTTACTGCTCATCTCTGATGAACCACAGCCCTAGTACAGCAATAGCCCATGGCTGCTGCCCTCTACCCCATGTTTTAAAATCACTGTACTTTCCTTCTTCCTCTTCTTAAATGGTCTTTCCCATAAAAACTTGTATTAATATTATCTAACAGCTAGATGTTGGTAAGGAATGATATGATATGATAGTTGGAATGGTGCAGTGGTTCAGAATTGGCGATCTGACCACAGATTTCCCCTTATTAGCTGGATAATATTAGGGTCCATTTCTGAACCTCAATTTATTAATCCATAAAATTGCGATATTAATGGCTAAATCACAGGGAAAGCACTTACCAAGGTGACCAAGAATAGGGACTCTCAATAAGTGGTAGCTATTGTTATTATCATTTTCAAGAAGCTTTGTAATGTAGAAGACGAGACCCTATTCAAAGCCCAGATGAAACTCTTCTTGGTTAATGTTGTACAAAGGGAGGCAGTATGTTAAAGGAGAACTAAAGAATCTTGATTACAATTGGAGAAATTTTACTAGGCAAGAGGATGGAAAGAAGGGAAGTAGGGCACATAAATGATAACAAGTCATATATTTAAAATCTGCTGAAGGAATCTTCCTGGCTATAGGTAAGTGTTTTATAGTCCTGCCTCTCAAATGTCATCACTACCTAATTGAGAAAACTGGACAATCTGCCTGGGACACTCCCTGATCCTCCTTGAGCAGGTTAATATCTACTCACACCTCAGCATTTAGCTTAAAGTCATTTCCTCCAACAGGTTTTCAGCGACCTCGTAAAACCAGGTTAGGTACTCTCGTATGTCCTGTACGGCATCTTCTTCTTTATGCAGTTGCAGCACAAACAACACTCCATTGGAAGTCTTCATACTATTTTCATACACTGCACTGTAAAGTGTTTCAGAACAGGAGACTCGTTTTGTTCAACATTGTATTTTTTGGGCCTAGTGTAGTTCTTAGATCACAGGAGACACTTAAAATATTATTGAATGGATGAAAAAATTAATTAAAATCTCCTAAATGAGATATTAGGAAAAAATAAACCACTGGGAGAGAAATGTAAAAAAGAATAGATTAAAATAAAAAGTAAAAGTAAATTTCAAATATATTGGCTCAGAGATGTGAAGACTATGAGGGAACATGATCCCTGTGTTAAAAATGTGGAAGGCTGCAAATTCGTTGCCTTATATTTAGTCAATTATCAAATGGTAGCCAACTGCTTCTGATAGGTTCGAAGGATGCAAGGTAGAGAAAGAAGGTTTCTGACTCCACAGAGGTCAAAACATAGTGGAGGAAATACAGACGTTAACAAATAATAGCTATACGATGCGACTGGTGCCACAGTGCAGAGGATGTTCACCTAACTCAAGGTAAGCAGATTCCAGAAAGTCTTCTCAGACAGCATAACACCTGAGTTAAATCTGGAAGGTGTCCACAAAGGGAAATAAAGAAATAGACAGAGATGATCTCTGGTAAACATACTCCATTTTTATCATGGGTCTGCGAGTCTAACATAAACCGACTACATACTGAGGAGTAATGTGTTGGCTCACAGAACTGAAGTCTGGTGGAGACTTCAGGAATGATTAAGTTAGGAGGCTCAAAAATTGTCTTTATACATCTCTCTATCTCTCTGTCTTTCTCTGTCTCCTTGTCTCTCTGTCTCTGTTTCTGTCTCTCTCTCTTTCTCTCTCTCTTAATCTCCTGGCTTTGCTTTTCTGTTTGTTGAACTCCTTTATTTAGATTTTTACTCATGGAGGCTAGACACCCACCAGTAGTTGCAAATTACCTCTCCCAGAGCACCATCTCACAAATTCTAGTAGAATGAGAAAAATCTGCCTTCCTAATAGCTCCAGTAAACCTGGAGAATCAAGTTACATTGGTCTGGCTCACTGAATGCCCATTTCTTAACAACTTAGTGTGGCCAGAGAGGTAAACTGCCCTGTTGGGATGTCTTGAATCCTTTGTCCACCTCTGGAATCTAAAATAAAGTCAAGCCCATAAATTCACATGCCCTAAAAGTGAGGGAATTGTATCAATGACAAAATTGGGGGATGGGCTAATACTAAAAGAAGGCAGGGATGGACATTAGACAGGCAAGAGCTACACGTGTTCATTTTACACACATTCACACATACATGCACACATGTGCACACATGCATGAACATACACACTAGTGGACGTTAGACAACATTTCTTCTACGTCTCCTGTGACAAGCTTATATTAAATACTTTATTATTGCTCTTGTTCATATATCCTCATGCATTATACACACACTCGCACATATACAACACACACATATACAGCAAATCACACATAAGACAGCATGATAAAAATTAGCAATAACAACAAAAGGAGATATTCATAGGTGTATAATGCCCTAAATATGATTATTCTTTTTGGTGGAATATATACTAGCCAAGGTTCTGTGTGCTTTGATTATTCACTGCTTGCATTAGTGCCAGCTCCCTCATGCATGGTCTACAAAAATCATTGGCAGGCATGATACAGACAGGGCTTACACTCCGCTTGGCTGTGAGCATTCCTTAGATAGGGATTACTGCATTTTTTTAAACCTAGAAAAGCCTTAAAGACTCTATTGTTTAGCCTCTTATTTTATAAATAAAGAATTAAGTCCAGAGAGATTCAATACCTTAGAAAATTTACATATTTAATGATAATTCAAATAAAACACCAAATGGCACTTCTTAAACAGAAAGATAATTCTGTACCAGGCTACCTCCCAAACAACTTTCTGCACACGACAACCAGAGAAAAGTGAAGAAGAACCAGGTGCCTCTCTTTCTGCCAATATGAGAACCCTCCATTATAAAACACCTAAAACTGCTGTATGCCATATAAAAAAATAATTTTCATTACTTTAAAGAAAAAGGAGATTTTATTTTCTAGTTTCATTCTAAGTTAGAAAAGGTTGTGGTCATTCTAGAGATTCTAACGAGAAGCAATTTGTGGGGAAACTTGACCATGCTGCTAGACAAGGACCAGTGCCTAATTTTGTCCCTGCAAATTCTTGAAGAAATGTGACAACGCTTTTATATGATGTCTTTCTACCTCTGTCTTAAATACCCAAAGAAATGGGTGAATACTTCAGATGGAACATTTAGCCTCTACGTTTCAAAACCTAACCAGGACATTTCATGTGACTTATTCAGATAAGGATCTACACAGAACTATTGTTGTCCCTGTGTTTTTTGTATGTGAGAGAAGATGCAGCATGATAATTCACATTAATTTATATTTATTCCAACATAAAGAGGGAAAATATAGGGGAAACAAGTAAAAACTATTGTTGTATTTTGGTTTACATATTAGGAAATCAGGAGGAGATATTTCCAGAGAAGAAATATCAGTAAAAGAAATCTAAATAATTAAACCACATAGATATGTTATTGCTTTGTCAATGTACACATATGAACGCTTTTCTATTTAACATGAGTATTATGCTACCAATAATATTTACTATTAAAAATTTAGTAATGCATATTATTTTTCTCCTTGACATATGTTTAAGATCTAGACACTATCAGCAAAAATATCACCTAGATATCCCTTGCAGAAAATTATTCTAAAAACAGAAGGCAATCTTAGATTTGTTTTATTTTTTGTGAGAGCCTCTAATTCTCAAATCTTTGGATTATAGTCTGTCCTACTAATATTCCTCCTCCTTTCCAGAAGTTGTTTTAATGTTCACAATTGACATGGATGGTAGATGTACCTTGATAAGATAAACAATGTTATATTTTTATTTTGAAGATTACTTTACCTTTGTCCAGGAGTGAACCATTTTTCTTTGCTATATGGCTTTAAGACACAGTAGTTCCTGTTTTCTTTGACTTGAGTTTGCCCGCAATATCAAAAGAAAAAACAAAATTCCTACAGGTATTCACAGTTATATTTTACCCTAATTACAGAATTCTTCAGCAGTATACTCTGAAACTTTAACTTTCTCAAATGGATATTTTTGGGATAGATTAAGGTGACAGCTACAACACTGGGTAGGACTTTGAAGTGTTTAAAAATCCCTCCCTGCAAGATAAGCCTGAAACTGATTTTCAGCCAAGAGTCTGTAATTGCCTGAAAGTGTGATGTTTTCCACTTGTTTCTTCTAAGTTTCTTTCATTTTATCCACAGAGGCAGCATTTCCCTACTCTAAGCCTCATCTTTTCCGCAACATTTCCCTACCATAAAGAGATTTTAGAGGGTTTGTCTCAGAGAAGGTTGCCATGTTATGATTGCGGGCCAGCCGGCCAATCAGTATTTAATTACCTATTAGATGTATTTACAGTACTTTTAGACAAATATGATTGCTACAGGTTGGCTCTCCCTAGACCAGATGAATCCCCATGAAATTATTAGGAAACAATACATCCTTAATGTATTTTTAAAAGCCGAACTGGAAGAAATGAAACAAAGAGTAAAAAATGGCAATAGTATTGAAAAACAGTTGAGGGTCACCTACAGTTTATAACAATGGTTTTTAAAATAGCTTTATTGAGGTATATTTCACATAGTATAAAAAAATAACCCATTTTAAGGGCACAATTTTTGTAACTTTACTGAGTGGTCGAACCATCATCACCTTTTCATTGCCCCCAAGAAAATCTCTTGTGCCTATTTACAGTTAATCCTGTTCCCACCTTCGGGTTACCACTAACCTACTTTCTGTAGCCATAACTTTCTTTTTCTGGATATGTCCCATAAATGGAATCATACAATATGTGGCCTCTTATGTCTAGCTTTTTTTACTGATTAATGTTTTTGAGGATCATTCATGATGTAGTATGTGTCATTTATTGGTTTCTTTTTATTGCTGAATAGTATTCTATTGTATGGAATTATTTTAAATGGCAATGATTATAAAAGTGTTTTTCATAGTGCCCTTAAAAGATGTGGGTTGGTGAATGAGTTAAACCTTGTTTCCAAAATAATCAGTCAACACAAGGGGTAAGATGACTAAATAGGGCTTGAAAACCACTGATCTATGGGACACACCACAGTACAATTTTGCAATAGTTCAGCAAATATTTACTGAAGTACTATCATATGCCAAGTACTGTGCTGCCCTCTGAGAAGATAGTAGGACATAAGACAGCCGTAGTCTCTGTGCTTATGTCTCCCCTCGTTATGGTCTTTTAGGGAAGATGGGCTTTAAACAAATAATTAAACTTAAAAATGTATGTTAAAATCGAGATGAGTGCTACTACAAGAGTGCACACCATAAAAATGAGCAACAGGCATCCAGCCTAGTCTGAGACTCAGGAAGGATTTCCCTGCAGGAGTTGCATTTAAGCTGAAATATGAAGGACTAAATATTTGGACAGATTTACTAAAAATAAGGAAGAGAACAGACTTGGGCAGGACTGATGCCTCCAAGGAGGTGCCAGGACGGCAGAGTGGCGGAAGCACAGAGTTGGAGTCAGTGGGATGTGAGGATGCAGGAGGGGCAGGGAGGTGGCAGGTGCCAGGGAGAGCAGGGCTTCCTGGCAATTGTAAGGATTTGGGATTTTGTCTTGAGGGCAAAGGATAACATCAAAGTGTGTGAAGCATGAGCGTGATATGATTGCTTTTGTGTTTTCTAAAAAAAAATTACTTCGGCTGTTTGTATGGAGAATGGATATTTGAACAATCTCTATATTGTAACAAACTGGTAGGATGGGCTCATTTTTAAGGGGGTTGGCAGGTAATTTGTTCCATGATAACTAATGTGTCCTCATTCCCTAGAACTGTCCCTACTATACCACATAATAGGAGCTCTCCCAGGCATGTATCCAAAAGAATTGAAATCAGGAACTCAAAGAGATATTAGCATTGCAACATTCATTGCAGTAATATTCGTAATAGGCAATGTGTGGAAACAACATAAATGTTCATCAATGGATGAATGGATTAAAATATGTGGTATATAAATACAGTGGAATATTTTTCAGCCTTAAAAATTAAGGAAATCTTGCTATATGAGCAACATGGATGAACCTTGAGGACATTATGCTCAGTCAAATAAACCAAATATTGCATGATTCCACTTATATGAGATATCTAAAATAGTCAAACTTATAGAAGCAGAGAGCAGAACGTAGTCACCAGGGGATGAGTGTTGAGGAAAATGGAGAGTTGGATTTAAAGTTTCTGTTATGCAAGATGAATACATTCTAGAGGTCTGCTGTACAACATTGTGCCTATAGTCAACAGTACCATACTGTACACTTAAAAATGTGTTAAAAGAGTAATCTTATGTTAAATGATCTTACTACAATAAGATAATAGCTGTTGGACAAATGAATAAATAATAAAAGGCAAAATCCTTGAACTTAAGATAGCTTACTTTTCTTACAAATTAGAAAGAATCTCTTGGCTACCACACAGTGAAGCGATTTTTGGTCATTTGCTTGATAATATAATTTACTGAGTAGGAAAGAAATGGGTGAAGTGAGAGCTAGCATGGCAAGAATAATGAATAAGTTGGAGTGTGGGCAGGGAATGCATCCCTCTTCCACCACAGCAAGAGAAATCTGAGGACTGAGGTAACTCACTGTAGAACTACCTAACATAGGAAAATGCTAACTTTAGTTCAATTAGAAATGCAAGCCCATTCTAACCACAAAACAAAATAAATTGTTGATTATTTGAGGAAGAGTACACAAAATCAAATAGACATTTCCTAGTGTCAAAATGATTCTGGGCTTCTGACACTTGCTACTGGTAAATCTTTATGGAGGAATGTAATTACATCATGGCTGCTCAACGCCTGCTGAATGATGTCTTCGTTCATCATCCTTGAGATTTTGTTCTTCCATCTTCAAACTCTGCAAAATGAGAAAATGTTTCCATCTGTTCTGGACTATCTGGTTGCTAAAACAAAATTCTGAAATCCACTGCTGACATGTTCACCATAAACACTAGTTCAGCTGTCTTCCCCCATGAAATACACAATCACCCTTCTCAAAGCAAAGAACTAACATTTTGAGACAGCACACCTAAGACAATCTTTATTATTAGTGCCAGGTATTTTTAATTTGAATTTTTTAGAAGTCTCTATTTTTGAGATATCCATGAACTATTTTAGAATTTATTGTGTAAAAAATATTGGCTAACTACTTGTCTCCATTTATCAAAAAATTGGAATGGGTTTATACCAGGCATTAAATGTCCCTCTGGGATTTTACTAATGGATTAATGGTGCTAATATAACATTCAGGGCAAACAAAGAAAACATGGCATGATGTTTATTAGGCTCACTTCTAAGAACCTGTTAAAAATAAATGGAATCACTTAATGGTTGGATGTGCTTGTTTACATTTCAAAGCTGATTAACTTAAATTTAATCTTTGTTTTCTTTCATTAGATACCGTGGAAGTTCTCTGTCATTACTTTAATTAGATGCATTAATAAGGTTTTAAGACACCTCTGCACTATGAACTATGTGCAAATTCAAGAGGATGAATCTGAATCTGGTGAGGTAGAAGTCTGATTTCAAATCTCTTAACTGGAAGCCAGTTACATTTTATTTTCAGTCTTTTAAAAATATTCTTTATAATGCATGTATGTGAGTGTTCAGAATCAGTTAGAAATCCTAATGCATTTTAGTTTCCATTTGGATCTCTAGAATGTACCAAAGCTCCTAGGAAGAACTTGAGATCCTTATCTGCATTTCGTATAATGAATCTAAACACTGTGGTGCTGATAATAAAGACAAAAATTTAAACAAGCATGGATTTGCTCCTACAAGAGAGAAAGAAGACTGCATTCATACCCATAACACAAATTCCATTTTAAGTAGATCTTCCTTTTATTTGTCTTAAAGGAACATAAAAGAGAACTTGAAGTTTATTTTGGAATCAGCTGTTTCTCTAGTACTAGATGAGTACTTAGAAGCTCTGGGATTGTGAGCTGTTGTTGACCCATTTAAGATTTGGAGGGGTGGTGGATTTTTTAGAATATAATTTAAGACAGGTATAAAAACTTTACACAGATACATTTCCTATCTGAATTACATTATATTTAACCAATCACTAATGCAAGAATTCATTATATTTACCTATAGAAATAATAGAGATGTGGAAAACATTTCAGTATTCAGTGTTTTAAGGTTTATCCTGAGGATTAAAGTTTCTAACTTTCCTTTTATTAGTGACAATTTTATATGCATTGATGTAATTTTCTTTCATTTGAGAATTACCTTTCTCTTACACACCTGCATAGCAGAGCTTGAACACATATGCTAAGGTTTATAAATATGTAATTGGTAGCACATACCAGCATGACCTATAGGATTCTTTCTTGAAACACATTATATAATAAATGACTCCTATTAAAATGGTCTAATTACTTTTAAGTATTTAACCAGCATTAACAGAGAGATTCAAAACTCAGTCTAGCTAGACTGCATATTAGCTTATAACGACCTAGGAGTAAGTAATCAGCTTTCCCAGATGGCTTCACAAGGAAGAGAGAAAATAAAAATAAAACAGTTTAAAACCAGGTAACTAATTATACACAGATTATTTGTAAACAGCTTCTTTCCTTTGAACAAAAGAAATAAGCTTAGCTGTTCTAAACTGAATCTCTTATTGCCAAACCCAAAACCGAACCATTTTCCTAGAAGAATAGTCCTGTATTATGGATACAGTGATGAGTAAGACGCCAAGCTGGGCAGTGACCAAAAACAAACTGATATTTGCTCTAGCTAATTTCAATGGCTGGGCTTTGGGGGCAGCTGGGATGATGAAGTTTGTATGTGTTTTTTTAAATTTTGAACAGAGGCCTTTGTTTGAATTCTGAGCGAGATGCCGGTTTGCAAACGACTGCATTCTTCCCCACCTCCTTTCGAGCAGCTCCAACTTTCCAAGGAGTCTTTGCTTCTGTCATTCTTTTCTACTTGTAAACAATAGGTTCTTGGAACTCATAAGGGTTCTTGCGATCACAAATTAAAAATTTTATTCCACGTTTCATGGCTTCCTTGGTAATGGTCTCAAAGTTTCAAAATTATTTTTGAAGTAAAGTCAGATTCATGTTGGCCTTGAAACAAATGCTGTATTCTTGGAGTCGGTTTTGTTTCTCATTATCATCGCATTAATTGAACTTCAGTCGTAGTCAGTAGTGGCCATTGTATGTCACGTATTGAGTTAGTGCTTAACTCTGGCTCTAATTTATTCATCACAATACCCCCATTGTCCACATTTTAGAGATAAGAAGACTCAGACTTACAGAGGTTAAGCACTTATCCAAGTTAAACAGTTAGAAGGCAGGAATGGATCCATCCCTGCCCGACTCCTGTGCTTTGTGCTCCGAATCATTATGCTGTAGAACAGAAAACATTGTCATGATTTTCACTTCTTGTGTGAATAAAAAGTTGATTGCTCCAGATAACAATGATTCGGAATACAATGAGGGGTAATTATATGAAGGCCAAAATGCAGGCGGCCATATCAAGGGGTTAAAGCTGTTCTCTGTCTATTGTATCTAGGACCTGTCCTATAATCAACAATCATGTTTATCTTCCTCAACAATTTGGTTCTTGAGGTTACTTTGCAATGATTATGGATTTGTTTGTCCTTATTTTGGTTCATAACTAATGTCTTTTACAGTTAATGGGTACAAAAATAAAGTTAGATAGACAGAACGAACAATATTTGAAAGCACAACAAAGTGACTATAATCATCAATAAGTTAGGGTATACTTTAAAATAACTAAAACAGTGGAAGTGGAATGTTCTAACACAAAGAAATGATAAATGCCTGAATTCATGGATACCACAATTACCCTGATTTGATTCATTCACATTGTATGCCTGTATCAAAACATCACAGGTACCCTATAAAGATATACAGCAATCATGTACCCAAAATAATTAAAAATAAAATATAAAATGCCTTTTTGCTCTAAATTCCTTCCAAAAGAAAACTTTTGCAAACTTTGCCAGAGGTTATATTTTATATACAAGTGAAGTACAGTAGAGTACCTTATGATGGTTTAGAAAAATAGAAGGCTTTTAGGCAAAAATATCTGACTTTGCATTCTAATTTGGTTTTGTTAACTATTTTTGTGACACTGGACAATGTATTTAACTAAGACTCAGTTTACTCAGTGTGGAAAATTAAATGAGATGATGTAGATGATGTGTGTAACATCATCAGGCATGGAGAGATTTATTTTCTTTCATCAAGCCTCTTTCTCTCCTTTTTTCTTCCCCCACACTATTCTTTGCTTTTTATTTTTTCCTTCTCTCTTATCTGCTCCATTTGTTCTTTTTTTTAAAATTTTACTTCACATCTTTGGTTTGATATGGGGGAAGGTAGAAAAAGTGGTTTCTGAATTCTCTAGAAGTAATTCAGTTTTGCTACTATTCAGTTACCTGCTTACGATGGTTTCATCTCATAATCTGTTTCGAAATTTTCATCTCTGCAAGTTCTGCAGGTAATAGATATGTGAACAACAGCCACTAAAGTGAATCTGTTGAAAACAAATTCCACATTTCAGGGTAAATATTGAACTTTGTTGCTTATTTTGTAATTTTTTCCCAATAAAATTGCTGGATAGCAATTTTGACCTCACATGTGACATTTGTATAATGATAATAGTGAGGATAATAAATTTTGTTAATATGTTCTATTTCTTCAACAGTTTTCCTGAAGCATTCATTAACTTCTTGTTTCAGCTTTACTGTTTGATATTACCAATGTCATATACCTTTTAACATATGTGTTAAATTTTGGAAATACCTCTAATGAATTTTTTTTTTTTTAAATATATAAGCAATAAGATTTGAAAGAACTTTTTCGTAGACCACTAGCTTCTGGTTCCAGCGAATTGTTTTCATTCAGGACTACATCACCAAATATGTTAAGAAAACCCTTAAATGCACATTTTCTGTGAAATTTCTGGACTATTTTTTTCTTGGCTTTTAAATGTTGGCAATGATTAGCTGTTTAAGAAACACTATGTGTAGAAACAAAATTTCTCTGTTGGTATTCACAAAGGAAAATGAAGATACAACTTTTTAGTTAATATTCATCTTATTCTTGTCATTTAGGATTTATAGTAATGTTATTTTTTCATACCTTGATACTAACATTTTGTAAATGGTACTGTTTTGTACCAATATATAATTTACAATTCTCACATTGTCATTTTATACATTCTTAATGTTCATATTTTGATGCCAAAATACGAATGTGGCAGGAACATAGAGAGGTAAAGTATTGTTTAAGTTGGAGTATGGCCAATGTATTCACCCCACTGGAGGGGTCACAGCTGGAGAAGGCCAGCATGAAGCCCTGGAAATCATGGGGCAAGAACTGGAGTCCTATCTGCCTATGTCTAAGAACAGTGCTAGAATTGCATAAACTATGAAAACATATTCTTAGCAAGTCAAAAATAAAAGGAATTTCTTTAATGTGTGAATTATTGAAAATTTCTCCCTAAGATTAAGAACTAGGTAAGGATATTTTCTATCATTTTTTCTACTCAACATTGTCTAACTGAATTTCAAGTGAGAGGCTCGTTCAATTTCCTTTTCCTCATTCTCATCCAGTTTATATCCAGTTTTATTCTGAGACTCCTAAAGGAACATATTGGCTAAAGACTCCACAGCTTGGGGTTTCACAAAAGCCTTCATTGAAAAAGCCTTCCTCAACCCAAAATACAAAAACGAAAACCATAAAAATCTTTAAAACTACTGCCCTGATTGCCCTTACTGTAATGTGAGTCTTATCTTTTGGGACTGATTTATCTAGTTATTTTAGTTTTTATTATCTGAATCTTCTCTTTTTCTACATTCTTCTTAAATTTTAGTAATCCAGTGCCTGATTAAGGTACCAAATAAATCTACAAAAAATATTCAAAAACTATATTTTGTATTTTAAAGCAGGCTTTAAAATAATAGCGTGTACTGGTGGTCCGCTGAAGTTCTCATCTATTTCTTGGGGTGGAGGCTTTAATAAAGGATGAAGAATATATAAATGGTAAAAGAAATGTCTTAATTCCCTGCAATACTTGTTATCTACAGCTGCATAGCAAATGACCAAAAATGGAGTGGCTAAAAACAACAC
Organism: Avahi laniger; assembly: GCA_963575035.1. Classification (NCBI taxonomy): domain Eukaryota; kingdom Metazoa; phylum Chordata; class Mammalia; order Primates; family Indriidae; genus Avahi; species Avahi laniger. The sequence goes on from CAUYSK010024633.1 coordinate 86,521, forward strand.
ATGTTTATTAGCTCATAGTTTCTGTGGGCCAGGAATTCAGAACCAGCTTAGTTGGGTGGTTCTTGTGAGATTACAGTCAGGATGTTCTCTGGGCTGTGGTCATCTAAAGACTCGAATAGAGCTAAAGGATTTGCTTCCAAGCTCACTCACATGTCTGTTGGCAGGAGGTCTCAGTTTCTCATAATGGTTGGTTGGAGGCCTCTCTTGAAGACATAGCAGCTGACTTCCCCAGCGCAAGACATCCAAGAAAGAGAATAAAAGAGGAAACAAGCAGGAACCCACAGTGCCATTTATGATCTACTCTTAGAAGTGACATGCTGTCATTGTTGCTGTTCTCTATTGGTCACACAGACTAACTCTGGTATGATGTGCAGGAAGACTACACAACAGGATAAATGCCAGAGGACTATCTTGAAGGCTGGCTGCTGCACCTGGAAAAGGGAATTCCTTTCATATTTCATCTTAAATGCTCATTTCATCTTGAAAAGTGCTGGCGAAATCAACTAAAATACATGAACTCAAAAAATCTGTAACAATTTATGTCATGGTCAGCCAGCCATTTTCATAAATTTTTAACAGTGATTTTCCAATTGGCAAAATAAGGCCATGCTTTAATTTAATTTAAATATATGTCTAGGTGTACCTAGCCAATTTTTCAAAGTACTTTTTCTTTTTAACATGGAGGGATTTGGTATTAGATTCCAAGTCATATTTTACATTGACATTGAAAAAGGAAGGGTTGAAAGTTTTTTATTCTTTCAGAATAAGTGAAATCTGTAGTGGATGGTGTGCAAAATTTTGTTGCTTTGCAATCCAAATGAACCAAATGAAACTCTGGCTTATTTTGAGTGAATTAACTCAAACTGAGCCTATAGCCCAGCTACTGACTCGGCCATAATTAAGTGCTAATCGCATGGGTGTGCTGTTTTGTGAGGCAGTAAACCAGTTTCCTGAGTGGATAAACAAGGAGGTTTAAAGCCACGGATCTTAACCTATCAAGGAACTGCAATTTTCTTGTAGAAAAAGAGCAGATCTACCTGTTTTGGCTATTAGGGTTAAGAGTGAGAATTCCTAAAAAGTAAAAGAAAGGGTCATTTTTAAAACTGGCTAAGGGAAGTGCTGTATGTAGAAAAGTGTTTCATATGTTCATAGTCTCTCTGTGGAGTATCTTCTGTAGAATTCAACAATAAATATATTTGTCTACTTGTCAAATACTTTCTACCTGTGAAACATCTTTCTGTATAAGCATTTAAACCCGTAAGTGTTAAAGCTGAAATGAGCTACACATTTCATCTGGTCTACCACCAGTTTCCCATCCCACTCACACTAAGAATTTCACAGATGAACAAAATGAGATTCTGAGAGGTTAAGTAATTTTTCCAAAACCACATGTCTAATGTAGAAGAGTAACTAAAATACAGATTTAGTCTTCCAATTGGCTTAAAATTAAACAACCCTAGTCATGCACACACGATTTGACCCTGGGAGATTTAAACTCTGTGTGGTTCAATTTGTTCATCAGTAAAGCAAGAAAGTAATCCCTACCACATTCATAAATTCTGCAAATATGAGCCAGGCAATGGGGATACACTGCCCTCAGAAAGCTTTTCATCTGTGGAGGAGATAAAGATAAGTAAAATGTGCTCTGGGAACACAGGCACCATTATGGTCTGAATGGTCATCTCCTTCCCAAATTCATACGTTGAAATCCCAGCCCCAAGATGATGACATTTAGAAGTGGGGCCTTTGGAGAGGAGATTAGGGTGTAAGGACAGAGCCCTCATGGATGGGATTAGGGACCTCATAAAAGAGGCCCAAGGGAGCTTGTTTGCTTCTTTCCACCATTTAAGAACACAAGAGGAAGATGCTGTCTGGGAGAAGTGATCCCTCACCAGCACTGAGTCTGTCAGTGGCTCAATCTTGAACTTCTAGCCTCCAGAACTATGAGAAATAAATTTCTGTTGTTTATAAACTACCCAGTCTAAGGTATATTTGTTATAGCAGCCTGAATGGACTAAGACAAACTCTAAATTTGATTTCTTATATGTACAAAAACTTGGCATAGCAAGAGGAGAGTGAAGAGGGTGATGATGGCCTAGGGGGCAAGCACAGCATGTACTGAGGCCCGGAGACCACAGCTAGTGCAGCATGGCATGCAGTGGCCACATTGAGGGTGGTGGGATATAGATGGCGAGCTGGGGAGTTGAATAAACTCACTGAAGAAACAAATGAAAAAGGCTTGGCACAATACCAAGCATATGGTCAACATTTGGTAAGTGATAGTTACTGTCACTAACCTTAATATTGCTATTATTAAACTTCAAAACCACAATTGGGAATCCAAATGCCCATTTATACTTACCTCTCAATTCCAGTGTCATTTTTTAATATGTCAAGGTGATATAACATAAAAGTTTTCCAGTGACAAATATTTATTGTTTGGCTGCTCTTTGTCAGGTCCTGTTCTGCTCCAGGCACAAGGGATTCAGAGAAAGAGAGAAAGAGAGAAGAGAGGAGGGAAGGAAGGAAGGAAGGAGAAAGAGAGAAAGAGAAAGGAAGGAAGGAAGGAAGGAAGGAAACAAGGAAGGAAGGAAGGAAGAAAGGAAGGAAGGAAGAAAAGAAAGTAGGCTTACTCTGGTCTTTCCATAGCTTACATTTTTAATGGGGCAAAACAGATTTGTTAAAAAACTGAAAAATAGAGAAATAAACAAAATAATTTCAGCCAGAAAAGTACTCTGAAGAGATATAGCTAAATGAGTAACGAGAATGAAGTGTAGCAAAGTGTCAGGGGGACGTGGGGAGGCCATGCTACTTCAGCTAACAACAGTCAGGGAGATTTTGCTGACACCATGGCATTGGAGATAAGACCTGAAGAAGGAGGAAAAGTCAGCTATGCAAAAACCCAAAAGAAAAAGATTCCAGGCAGAAGTTCTGAACAAGATCCAGCTAGACTTTAGAGAAGATGACCTCTTGTTTTAAGTGAGGGAGGAGACTGGAGTCAGGGAGATGGAGAGTAAAATTTAAAGATGGGGTCATACATGGTGAAGTGATTGGGTTCTATTTACATATATTGGAAAGCCTCAACTAGAGGCCATGATGTGAGCTGATTTATACTTTGAAACAGAGTTTCCCAACTGTGGCGCTATCTGCGTTTCTGGCTAGATAATTTTTTGTTGTGGGGGAGAAGGGTTGTCATTTGGCATTGTATGATGTGTGGCAGCATCCCTGGGCTCTATCCACTAGACGCCAGTAGCCACCCCCAAGCTGTGACAAGCAAAATTGTCTCTGGACATTGCTAACGGTCCCAAGACAGAGGGCAAAATCTCTCCCAGTTGAGAACCACTGCTTCAAAAGTATATCTTTGGTCGCTGTGTGGATAATCGGCTGGGGAGTTGAGGGAGAAGGCAGGAATGGGAGCAGAGAGATTCCTGCAAGGCTATCGCAGCAATCCAGGGGGAAAGTGACTTGACGGTGGCGCAGTAGAAACCGTGACAGGGGCTGAGATGCGGGGTGAATTGGATAGATTTTGCAGAGTTAGAAAGTATTTTGTAAGTTAAACTGACACAACTTAAATGACACATTAAGCATAGATCTCAATTTATTCCAGAAAGCCCTGGTTTGTCCCTATTTTCCTATATAAATTCATTGTGCCCCTTTCAGCTTCAAAAGTGTCCTCTTTGGACAGTAAATTACAAAGTCACATGGATGCACTGGTGATAGTTGAGTGACAGGGCTGAGATATCTACCATATTTTCCATGTTTCCTTTTTCACGTAAGGGCTTTTCATTTCTCACCTGATGGAATAAAGAGAACATAACAAGCAAATATTTATACAGAGCAAGGAACAGAGCACTTGAGAGGAGGATAAAAGGGAAATATGTATACGAGTCTACTCATTTGTAGTGTGTTAAATATAGTTTATAGTTTAAATTACCATTCATTTCTGGGCTTTTTATATACAGTGTCTGGGTAAAAGAGAATGAGGTACACATAAAAGGGATGTATATTTTTGTTCATTTCATTTAGCATATCTGAAAGGGATATTATTTTCTTGAATCTACAGGTTATGTATAGTTAGACATTTAAAAAAAACATAAATTTGTAAAACATTAAAAATTTTGTCAATTAAAATCATGTTTAATTTTCTTAAAGTCCCAAAACAATAGATGGTGGCCTGAATGCAGAGAGGAAGGAACACTTACACACTGTTGGTGGGACTGCAAATTAGTACAACCACTATGGAAAACAATATGGAGATTTCTCAGAGAACTAAAAGTAGACTTACCATTCGATCCAGCAATCCCGTTACTGGGTATCTACCTAAAGAAAAGAAGTCATTTTATCAAAAAGACAACTGCACTCGAATGTTTATTGCAGCACAATTCACAATTGCGAAGATGTGCAATAAACCGAAGTGCCCATCAATTCACGAGTGGATTAACAAAATGTGGTATATGTATACAATGGAAAACTACTCAGCCATAAAAAAAGGATAACTTAATGCCTTTTGCAACAACGTGGATAGAACTGGAATCCATTATCCTAAGTAAATTATTTAAAGAATGGAAAAATAAAGATCACATGCATTTGCTATTAAATTAGAACTAGCCAATGAGCACACAAGTGCACGGAGGAAAGTAAAACTCAGTGGAAATCAAGCAGGGGGAAGGAGGAAGGAGGTGATGGGTGAAAACGTACATAATAGGCACGATGAACACTATTTGGTTGATGGGCACACTTATAGCCATGACTCAAGCATTACAAACACAACCCATGTAACCGAAAACATTTGTACACCCTGAAATATTTTGAAATAAAAAAATTAAAAAAAATATTCTTAACTTTTCTGTACATGAATAATTAGTTGCTGGAGCCTATGCTGGTTTTAATAAGATTGAGGAGGTGTTAGGGTCCATGTGGATCAGAAAGGACACTTTACTAGCAGTATTTTGAAAGTAATGCATTCTTTTGGCCACAGAAAAGGAGAAGAGAAATAAAGGTCAGGAGAAAGAAAATTAATATCTCAGCACAAATCCATTTCTATTACTGGAAATAAGTGAACAAATATACTAGAAAACACACAGGCCCCAAAGACAGAATGTGAGAATATGTTATATTTGGAATGCTACCACAATGTTCAGAAACTTGTTTAGGTATTTATTTTCCATTATGTGGGTTGAAGTATTGTTTGTGAGGAAAGTTCCCTCATTTAATGTAAACTTTAAACTTGTGATGCTGTTACTATGATTATCCCCATTTTCAAAGAACTTGAGACTTGGAAATGTTTGAGTCACTTGTGCAAGGTCACCTGACTCCCGACAAAATTTTCAATAAGTCATCTCTAGGACCACAGCCCTTCTTCCTTCGATTTTACCTCTTTGCATTGCAATATTAGTGAGGAAAAGTCTGTTTTATAGTTGGGAAAATGATGTTCAGAGTAATGAGGTGATTTAGTCAAGGTCCCACTTGCAATTAGTGAAGTAAGGCCTTGAGTAGAAATCCTCCAATTCTTAGTCCAATTTATACCATAGTATTTGGATGCTGAGAGTGTTAATCCAGTAAGTTACTCTAGCACTTTCAACAGACTAGCATAATTTATCAATAAATCATTTTTATCAAGTAGCCTCATGAAATTAAGAAGAATATTTTCACATAGACCAAAGTAAGAGGAATAATGTTTAACTCCATCATAGAGACACTAAAATATTTAAATGTGGTAATGTAAGTTCTGTAGCTTAAAGCACAAGTTGAAAAGGTATAGAAAACTTTATTACGCTGTCTATAATTGGTGATGTAGAAAGAGTGTTTAAAATTGTGCAGTAATTAAGTATCTAAACTTTGGAGCCTGAACAGTCTGAGGCTAAATCATAGTTTGCCTGTTAGAACTTTCTAGCTTTATAACTATATCTCAGTTTGCTTATCTACAAAATGGGTATAATAAAATAGTATCTATCTCAAAGGATTCTTTTGAGAACTAAATAAGAATTTATACAAAAGTAATTTGAACAATAAATACTCATTAGATATTAGTAAATATTATTTACTAACTTTTCCAACAGAAAACTATTTCGCTACTTGGCCTTCACATGGCCTTTCATGATGACATGTCTTTTTTGGAGGCATCTTGACAGCTTATTGCTGGATCTTCCCTTCAACATATACAAGTGAAACAATTACTACAAATATTTTCCCAATAATATATCCATATAACTTCCTCTCTTTTGATTCATAGATATTTTTGGATCTCAGAGGAACTTAAGAATAATCTACTGTTATCCTCTTATTTACAGACAAGCAGTCCATGAGTTCAGAGTCTAAGAACTGGCCCAAAACACACAGCCATGGCAACAGACTTGGAAAGGAATTTGATCCTCAGCTACTTGTTCTTCATTCTCTCTCCACAATATCATGCTATCCTTAGGTAATGTGTCCAACTTATTTGTTTCTTCAATTTAGTTTTTTGGTTTCAACAAAATCAATAGACCAAAAATAACTCTTTTTATTGCTGTGGTGAATGTAGTTAAGAAGGAACTCCAATTTTAGAATTATCACTGTTTCATTTTGGTTAGCCAGCCTTTCCCAGGTTAACTTTAAATATGTCAGGAAGCTAAATATGTATTGATAGTGGATTTGCCTAGGGGAGATTTAGTTCAGTCTAATTGGCCAAACACTTTCAATTTATTTCTACTAAACAGGCCTTTGATATGAAGAGATTTATTGCTCTTCTTTTTTTCCCATCTAGAAGATAAATACAGGCTGAGATCAGAAGAGACTTCTTGTAAACACAAAAAGGTTTTCAGATTGATGGTTTTTTATTTGTCCTAACTCGTGCTGGGCTTTAGCCCTGACCCATTCAGCGTGTTTCAAATACATTTTATTTTACTTTATTTTTACAAATTTCTTTGGGTAACTGACCTATGTCTCTGTTTGTTTCTTTCCTAATTTGTGTTAACTGCATATTGTTTAAACTAGTAGATTAGGTGGGGAGTCTGTATTGCTTAATAAATTTACCAGAAACTGGGTAAGCTAGCTTGCCTCTGTTCAGGGAAAGCATGAGTGTTTTACAGTTAATTCTGGGAAAACTTGTGAACCCATACAAAAGAACTACTTCCTGTCTTAAATTTTGGACACCACAGAGGACTATTCAATTAGAACTTCTATTCAATTATAACTGAAAACAGTGTTGGGTGAGAATATGCTCATTTGTAAATGAGGAGTTTGGTAGTAGTCTCTTGATAATCCCTTTTTGATTCATTCTGTATGTTTTCCCATATTTTAATTTCTTTATTTCTTATTTCATCATATTCTTAGTGTCTAATTATAATTCAGTACCACACTAACAGAGATCTTTTGAAGACTCTCTTTTCTCCCCAGGGGTTTTGACCAACTGGCGTTCCACGGTCTTCCACACTCATTTCTTGTCCGATGTTGCGTCGCCATAGCTGCTGCTTCATATTTCTTCTCCCATTTTCCTTTGAATGTGGCCCAGAAAAGACTCCAAATAAGAACAGTTATTAAAGATGCCAGATCCTAAATATTTTAGTTCTAACTAATGCAAATTAATATGAAGACAAACACAACCACAACCATCCACTTCTATCTCTACACCTCCACTCCTACCTGATATAAATAAGAATATTCTCTAACTGAATTAATGTGAATCTGACTAAAGGTGTTATTCATCCATCTAAAAAAACCAAGCATTTGCCTTGAACGTAGCAAAAATGAACACAATATGATACACCTAGGACACACGTAGGTGGCTAAGGATGGAGATACAGCTGGAGGAATTCAGAAGACCACAAACAAACATGATAAATATACTTGATTTGCATGTATCATCCACTTCTGTGCTAGCTGTCACTTCTGGTCAATTTTGGGTCTCCTCGTGGTGAAATATAGAGTGCTGCTCCTGTTGTGGGTGTTATTCCTATTGTGATTTCTGACCAAAAGGCTAACATGTACCAGATTGCTAAAGATTTCTACCCTTACCCTGGGGAAATCATGTCATTTAGAAATGTTTCTAAATTTGCCAAGCATTTTGTAAATGATGCTTAGCATTCATTGTACAATGTGAGCTGTGATCAATATGAAAATGAAGACATCTTTAAAGAACTGTTAAAACAACTACTAGAAGGACACTGAGACTTCCATTTAGTGAGACCTAGCTGATTGTGACAGTGAAAGATGTAATGTACTGTTTTTTTTCTATTTATTTTTGTTTACTTTCTTAGCAAATATGAGTTTGTATGTGCCAGGGAAGGAGATCTCAGGTAGGGATTTCCAAACTGATTTTTGTAGGCTTAGTAGGGCTTAACAGTTGACCAACAAACAAGTGAAGTTAACTAAATTTCAGGTGTTTTTGTGATATTGACAGTCATTTTCACATTTTAAGTTTTCCCTAAGAATTTGAATTATTGTTCTGAATCCAATTCCTTATTCCATTTGTATGTTATATGATTACTTCAACCAGTAAGAATGTATTTTTCCAAGAGACATCAACAACCATACCAGAAAATGAAGAGTACAGATATAGTTACTTTTAGGTATACATTGAATTAAATCTTACCATAATCAAAGTAATTTTTAAAGAGAGAACAATGTAACTATGACCCTTCAATTTTTCATCTTCTGCTCATTTTTGGCCTAGTATTTACTTTATTTTAAATTTAAATTTGGTGAAATTTTAATTTACCATAATTCTCAGATCCCAAAATCCAATTCCAAGGTATTTTAGTAAGTTTAGATTAATCAAAGATTAAGGTGAGATATCTAGAGCCAAATATTTTAGAAAGGATCCTTCTGACAAAGTTTTCTTCTTGTTTTATTTCCTCTAAATTAGTCATGATATAAAGGTTGGTACATGAAGCAGTAGGCTCTCTCCAACTTCTTAGAGCCCCTTCCTCTATGAATATGTGGTCTAGTCAGAGGCTTCCATTTGCCAGGGGTCCAATGACCACAAAAATCTTTGTTATATCACATCTTATACCAGGAATATTTAGACAATTTATATCTTTCAACATCTTTCAGCACTGTCAATTTTTAAAAGATGGCATACTTTACTAGGGCTTATGAGGAACAAAAATATGAAACATAAATCTTTTAAGTTACTTTCTATTTTCTATACAAAAAGAAAAATAGTAAATGACTTCTAAATTACTTTGAATTCCTCAAATACTGATGAGTATTTTGGATTAATTTTGTTGTATATTTTACCTAGCACAAATAGGACTTTGGAAACTAATTTTAGTTTTGCTAATAAAGTGACTACAAAAAAGCTTTCTTGGATGTACTTCTAATCAGGACATTTATTCATGACTCTTGGTAGAAAATGATGGAAACCCAACTGGAGCCGCCTTAGACATATGGATTTATTGGTTCATTTGATCAAAAGGCAGGTAGGTCATATCCAGGTCTTAGAGACAACTGGGTCCATGAGCAAAAATTCTCTCCAATTTCAGACTATTTCTTTCAAAACTTAGGGCAGAAAATGTTTAATTTCCTGTTTTCTAGGTGACTACATATATTAGATCAAATTACACATTTTAATATGTGCAGTTTAGTGTACTTCAGTTATACTACAATATATTTGTAAAAAAAAAAAGAAAAAAAGAAAGGAAAGAAGAGGAAAGAAATAAAGGGGAAATATAAAGAGAGGAAAAGAGAGAGAGAGAGAAGTAGGGAAGGTCCCCAAAATATTTCTCAAGTTTGTGCTTCAAGGGGATTGACACCTGCATCTTTTAGTCAAAATTCCAAGTGCACTAACTGGTCTGGCTTTGATGTAGTCATCTAAGGCTATGAATTTTCCCCTTAGGACTGCCTTTGCTGAATTTCATAGATTTAGGTAGCTCGCACCTCCCTCGTCGTTCAGTTCGAGGAATCTTTTGATTTCCATATTAATTTCATTATTGATCCAATAATTGCTCAGCGGTAGGTTATTTAATTTCCATGACTTTGTGTAGAATTGTTTCTCTTGGAGTTTACATCTAGTTTTATTCCACTGTGGTCTGAGAAGATACATGGTATGATTTCTGTTTTTTTGAATTTGTTGAGATATGTTTTGTGTCCTAAGATATGATCAATCTTGGAGAATATTCCATGAGCTGATGAGAAGCATGTATTAATATATTCAGTAGTTTTGGGGTAAAATGTTATGTAAATGTCAGTTAGACCCATTTGTTCTAGAGTCCCATTTAAGTCCAGTGTTTCTTTATGCTTTGCTTGAATTGCAATTATTGTGCTACTGTTGAATTGGCAATTATTATGCTACTGTTTTTCTCTGCTTAGATCTAGTAGAGTTTGCTTTATGTATCTGGGTGCTCCTATGTTAGATGCATAAATATTTAGGATTTTTATGTCTTCTTGTTGAATTGCTCCTTTTACCATTATACAATGGCCATCTTTGTCTTTCTTTACTATGTTGATTTAAAGTCAATTTTATCTGATATGAGAATGGAGATACCTGCTTTCTTTTGGTTTCCATTTGCGTGGAATATTTTTTTCTATTCCTTTATCTTGAGTCTGTATGAATCCTTGTGGGTTAGATGTGTTTGATGGAGACAGAAAATACATGGTTTGTGTTTTTTCATCCATTCAGCTAACCTGTGTCTCTTGAGTGGGGCATTCAGACTGTTCATGTTTATTGATAGAATTGATATGTGGCATGTTGTTCTGTTTATCCTGTTGGGTAGTACCTTACTGCTTTGTTTTACCTCTTGTGCTTACTTTTAGATAAGCTTTGAGCTTTAGCTTTTGTGTGATTCTACTTTGATGAGTGTCTATTGTGCTGATGAAAAATGAGGTTCTGAGTATTTCCTGCAGGGAAGGTCTGGTCTTGACAAATTCCCTCAGTGTTTGCTTATCTGAAAAAATCTTTTATTTCTCCTTCATATATGAAATTTAGTTTTTCAGGATGCAAAACTCCAGGCTGGCAGTTTTTCTGTTTAAGAAGATGGGGTCCCAATTCCTTCTGGATTGTAAGATCTCAGTTGAGAAGTCTGCAGTTAGCCTGATGGGTTTTCCTTTGTAAGTTACCTGATATTTTCACCCTCACAGGTTCACTGGAGTTCTGCCTTCATGTTGACTTTGGGCAGCCTGATGACTATATGTCTTGGTGACTGCCTCTTAGCAGTGAAACTCCAGGTGTTCATTGAGTTTCTTGTACCTGAATGTATAAATTTCTAGGAAGACCAGTGAAGTTATCTTCAATTATTCCCTCAAATAGATTTTCCAGGCCTTGTGCCTTTTCTTCTTCACCCTCTGGGATGCCTATGATTCTTATATTTAACCATTTTACATAATCTTGTATTTCTTATAGACTTTGTCCATTCCTCGTAATTCTCTGTTCTTTATTTTTGGCTGAGTTAATTTCAAAGAGGTGTCTTCAAGCTCTGAGATTCTTTCTTCTGCCTGATCCTGTCTATTCTTAAAACTTTCCACTGTGCTTTATATTTCCTTAAATGAATTTTTTCATTTCCAGAAGTTCTATTTGTTTTTTTTCAATATATTGATCTCTTTAGGGAATTTTTTATTCATCTCCTGAATTGTTTTTCTTGTTTCTTTCAGTTGATTTTCCTATTTCCCTTGGATTTCATTGAGCTTCCTTAAAATCCATATTTGGAATTCTTTATCTGTCATTTTTCTATTTTTCTTTTGCTTGGTATCCATTACTAGAAAGCTGGTATTCCCTTTTGGGGGTGCCCTTTTGCTCCTATTTTTCATAATTCTGGAGGTATTTCACTGATTCCATAGCATCTGTTCCAGATATTGCTTCTTATTTTTGGATTTTCTTTTGTTTAGATGGGACTTTGCCCTCCAAGCACACACATATGGGTGTGTTTGTAGAATGTGCTGGGTAAGAACCTTTGGCTTTGCTTGTGGGTGCTTTGATAGCAATCTAGGTTCTGGATGGATGCCTTAGTTATAGATATTCTTAGTGTGGTGGTCCTCTCAGTTGCTAGTTCTTTGTAGGCTATAGCAGTGGTGAGCTATGTGTTGGGCAAATTCCCTGTCTCTTTTTGATGAGGGAGGATGGAGGTCATTGAAATCCTTTCTCTTTCCCTAGCCCTGTAGTCTTCTTAACAGTGTGAACTGTATTTACTCATCCAGTTTAATCTCTGAGACAGTAGGTGGTGTTTCTGAGTGAGAACTGATCTGTATGATTGAGTCAGTAAATGTTATAGAGGGCTATGAAAATTGACCTCCCTGTCAGTAGGTGGTGCCTGTCAGAAGAAACATGCTGTAATATTGTTTTGGGGACCTATGACTGGCTTTAGCCTTTCAGGAGAAGCACTCAAATGCCCCAGTTGGTGGGTGGGGCCCTGGCACTTCCATGTGAGTCCTTATTCTTCTCCACTGCAGAGGCAGGTGGGAGAGTGAGGCTGGGTAGGGCTGGGTTGGGAAAGCTTGCCCCCAGGCTCCACAAAAGCTAGTAAGGTAGCTCTTTCAGCAGGGTCAAAGGTCTTCTCCCGGCCTTCTGGGGAAGCCACAAGGGCAGGCTAAGGTGTCCTCATCCAGCCAGAAAATCTGCTTGTGGAGGCAGAAGCCATCTGAGATTCACAATGTGGTTGTTGAGGGGAGGTTTTGCTCTTCTTCCCACTCTTCTGCTCCATGGTCTCCTGTCAGCATCTGTTGGAAGGTAGGAGCTCAAACTAGCTGACTCCCCAACAATGACACTATGGACTGGGAGATTCCCTATCCAGAATCCTGTCCTGGGCTGAAAGTGTAGCTTCCCTGTTGTGTGTGGGGGGAAAGGGGTTGCTCCATGAGTGCACTTTGGCTGGGACCCACAGTGTACTCTCTTTTCAGTTCTGCCCACAAGGGCTCCCTCACTACTAGGTTGGTTCACAAATCTACCCTCCATTTCCCTGAGCAACACAATCAAATCCTGGGGTATGAAAACTGTCCTGTGGGCCTGTCTCCAGGTCCCCAAAGATCACTCTCTGACCATGCCAGGGAGAAGTGTGTTGGTTCCGAGTTGCCTATGGGGTGCTGAAGCAGGTTTGATGTCTGTCTGCTTCAGAGTTTGCCCTACTCTGATGGAGAAGCTAGACAAGCAGCACCAGGAGGGCTGGTGAGCAGGGAGCTCATAGTCCAAATATCCCTTAGTCATCTGCAAGTCTTTAAGAGAAAAGGTTTGAGCCCCACTCTCTGTGGAAGCCCCAGCAGAGGGGAAGCAGCAGCTCCTGAGATCCCCAGCTCAAGCCATCTCCTGTGGTAGCCATGGGCAGAGGAGAGGAAGTGGAGGAAAAGAGTCTGAATGGAGGAAATCTAGCACTCTGGTCATTTCTGTCCCTCTCTCCAGAAGACAACCCACTTGGAATGTCCAGGCTCTGGGGTCACGCTGATCCCCAGGACCCACAAGCCCCTTGGGGCTCCCCCAGTCTGAGCTGGAGTTGCAAAATGTTTGTGTGGAAAATACCAAAATGAAAACTGAGGAGCTGAAGCCCTGGGGGGAGGCACACCATGTGTGGAGAAGCAATATGGAACCTGCCATCTTGGCTCAGGTCTGTGGTGGCAGGAAGCGGCCCTGAGGGGGCTGACAGGCTGGTGCTTTGTCCTCAAGAAGTTCTCAGTTCACTGGTGGCAGCAGATTTTTGGTTCATGTGAGTAGAAAGGCTCTCCAGCAGCTCAGGAGCTTGCTGACTACAAGAGATGTGAGGGAGAGAGAAACAAACGCCTGCCCACTACCTACCCTTTTCAACAGGCTCCAAGTCACTCATGGGTTGATCTCTGCCAATATCTTGCTCCTTCTTGTTCTGCTCTGCAACTTCTTCCCTTGTAGGGAAGAATCCCTTGTAGTTTCTGGCACTTTTCTCTCAGAATTACACCTGATCTGTGATTGTTTGTTTGTTTTATTTTTCATCTAAAATTTTCCTTCTTTCTGAGATGATCTGGCAGCTGGTGTCTCTGGTCAACCATCTTCAAAATTCTGAATGTTTGTTTTTATTTCTACTAAGGTGTGTCCCAGAATGAGAAGGCCTGAATACAAGGTCAGAATGCAGCACAAAAGACAGATGATCCAGAAAGGGAATGCTATGGGATGCTGACTGTACACAGGTGTACAGTTGAAGAGAGGAAATGGGATCAGTGATTTATTCTCTCTCTCTCTCTCTCTCTCTCTCTCTCACACACACACACACACACACACACACACGGAGCAACAAAGAGAGAGAGTGCATGCATACATACAAGAGAGAACTCTCTGACTAGATGAAAAGATCTCTGCTTCCAATTCACTACATGGCAATCCCATAGTCTGCAGGCACTGAATTAAGGTTACCATTTGGCTGCTTCATGGTGCAGGTTTGTCTTTCCAAATACAATTCTGTGCACTACCATCATTCACATCTTAAGTTCCAACAACTTTATACAAATTCCAGAGTATCTTTAAATAATCCTTGTGTGACTTATCTTAAAAAAAAAAATACACAAACCATTCAATTTCCATCCCTCACTGCTTCTGGTTTACTATTAATTCTTATTTTATTAGTTATCTATTTCTCACTATGTGTTTAGTTATGTAATGGTTGTCCCAGTAGTAGCTGAGTCAGCTCTTTGATGGGCAGGGGGCATTTGGTAGCAGCAAGATACTATGCTTAGCCATGGAATGATAAATACAGCTCTTTGATCTCCTAATAATCAAAACTTCCTACTTCCTTCACCCCCCATAATTCTAGCTGAAGGGGCACAGACTGAGATCTAGCTGGTATTTCACTTAATAGAAATATTTTTCCATGTCATTAAATAGTTGTGGAATAATTTTTAACAAGTAAATTGTATCCCAACTTCCAGATTTGTCTTACTTCATTTAGTTGAGGCTTTACTATTGTATATTGAAATTATTTTGATTTTTGCTTCTATAAAAATCTACATAGATATCTTTTACACACATTCATGGTTATTTCCTTATGGTAAATTTTTTAGAAGTAGAATTATTGAATCAGAAGTTATTTTAAGGCATTAAATTGATCAGAATCATTTTTATCATTCTTAAAGTTTTCTGAAGGGATTAATTTGGCTTTAAAATAACATCATCAATCATAATTGAATTCTCAAGTACTTCTCTCTATTGAATAGAAAAAAAGTTAACTAATTTTTTTTAAAGATATAGATTGTGAGATGGAAACATATAATAAAGTAAGAATTCTTAAAGACAAAATAGATAATAGTTCATCTGGCTGGATTCATAAATGATTGAACCACTGCATTCAATGTGTACTGCATAGCAATAGTCTATACTAAATCTGTAAAGTAGTCCATAGTGATTTGCCAGAAGAGGCTATGTTCATTCTGTCCTGTCCAATAGTTTTATTAATCATTTGACTAAGGCTTATGTGTTTGCATATTATTTGTATGTTTAGTTGATATTACTTGCGGAGAAAAATGTAAACTTCTAGAAAATAAAAGAGACTATACGGGCTAGAATTGTAAATAAAATTAAACATGAGGACAGTCAACTACAATAAATTTTCAAATTATGAAGGAGAATAGCAAGATATTAACATAAATGAAAATAAAATATTTTATTTTATCAAAGCTGCATAAGAGGCAACTCTTGTGATATAAATAACAAAGTTATGATTTGGCATTTTATTACTAGATGTATATTCTCTGGAATGAGGGAGGTGATATTGTAAATCTACTCTATGTATCTCATACTAAGAACATTGGCAGACTAGAATTTATTCAGAGAAGAGCAATTATCTTAGCATAATTCTCTAGGAAACATGTTCATATTTTAATGGGTGATATAATCCCTGCATTACAAGAGTCGTGGAAAATGAGGTGTGAAGCAGGAGCAAATGGAAAGCAAATATAAGGTGTTATCTTAGCTGTTCAGAGTCTCATAAGAAAAACCGTCAGTTGTTCAGTCATTGGGGATGTCTCCAGACAATTACCAATCTATGGGTAAGACAGAATGACTTATTTGTGGACTCTTGTCTGTATTGGGTTAAAAGCTGTTCTACAAAACCATTATGTGTCCTGTATTTCCAGCCTGAATTTACCAAGCTTTCTGGGCAGCCACCAGGGGAGCCAGAGGCTCCATAGATCTGGTTGCTTTGGCTTTGGGCCCTGGAGCTGTTGGAACTCCTGTTGTAATGGATACAATGAACATCTCGTTGAAGCCCATACCTTTTGGGGAAGGTGAGAGAGTTGAAAATCTTTGGAGATAAGACAACAGTATCAATGACCAGGGCTCTCCAGTGAGCAACTGTTCAGGGTTCAGGAAACAGGCTATGCAAAGTGGAACTGGGAAGACCCATAAGCTGCATCCAATATAGTCCACTACTTGAGGCACTCAGATGCATTTTCATCCTTCGTGATAACCATATCCCATATGAGACCTAGATATTCTCACCCCTGAGAAGAAAAGTGCAAGAACATTCCAGGAAAATGGTGCCAGTGGCATCATCTGAAAAAGACTTAATGAAGATTAACCACCTGAGCCATAGTCTCTCACTGATCAGCTGGACTTAGAACTCTAATATTTATTATCACCTTCCTTTATTAACCTTTCTAGATTTTCTCACCTTTGGCCAATATTTTGGCTCGTCTGGGTGGAGTGGCACAAACATCCATTTTTTTCGGGGGTCTTCATTTGCTCATTCACAGTTATTATTTTCTCTTAAACAGGAGTTTTTCTAATCAATATTTGGGATTTCAGACAAAAATCTTCCCTGCCTCCATTGTGTGGTAGCAAACCTATCTCTTCATGATAATCAGAATTGATTATCCCAGCCAATACAGAGTCTTCTCTCTTTCTTTGCTAGTTCACTAGTATAAAGTGTAAAAAATGACCAGATGTTTGTCTCAACTACTGTATCAGTAGAACCTTTTTTGTGTCCCATCATGGGAATATACACCCTGGGAACTGGACTTCTAACTACAGGGATGGGATGCACCAGTTCTTCAAGGGTCTCTGAGAGTGATGGTAGTGGGGCTAATCTCCTATTTTCACCAACTTGCTTATTAGAGCCATATGCTTTGTTTATTTGGGACACACACCACAAGAAAACATCATCAGTTCTCATTGTTGCAACATCTTGAGGTCAAAAGAGGCAGGAAGCAGTTTCTTCCCATTCTTGCCTCTTATTTGTCAAATTGTCCCAGAATGTGTTAACTCTTAGCACTTCTGGGTTATCTTACCAGGCCCCACTGGGAAGCCTGGGGAAGCCAGAGTCTCGATGGTCCAGTAGGATTGAAGCTGGGTACTGGGGCTGTTATGGGAGAGTCTGAGAAAGCTGGTGGTATTAGGTGTGGATGTGGGGGAGCAGGGCTGGGCAAATTTGGAAGGTCCTTATATATGACGAAGATAATAAGAACTAATATATGTCATGTGAGGACTTTGGGGAAGTACTAAAGCTATTAAACTCAAGGGACAAAATACTTAACTAATCTCACATATTTAAGCTGTTCATTCAGAAACTTGACAACCATTTGTTGAAGAATCTTATGGAAGAATTTCAAGAGTACCTTGATTCAAGTCATGTAGATAAACATTATCATTCTGTCCAAACTTGTGAGGTAGTGATTCTTAGGAAAGTAAAACTCCATTTATTAGGCAACATTTCAAGTTTTAACCAACCTAGAAAATCTAAGAAATGCATGGAATACCTTTGCAAATCACTCGTGAAGTAAAGCCCCACAGCCAATTAAATCTATTCCTATTTAATGAGATTGTCTATCTGATTTTTTTCTACCTGGGATACAGAAGAGAGCAGATTATGAGTGGGAATCTGACTGAGGTCACAGGTTGAAAGTAATAAGTGATGCTAGAGGGTATTGGCCTTAGCTAATGCTAATTCACCTTAGCTAATGTCCACCAGCAATCTAGGGACACTTAGTATAAAAATATCCAACTTTCATAACTTTCTCAGTATGACCCTTAAGGAACACAAAAAAGTTAAATTTTTGGTTGGCTTACTCTGCTTCCATGTGATAATGAATATTGCAATATATATAGAAAAGTCTTTTTATCATAGCTAGTTAAAATAAAATTACTCTGTTGACAAGACCAATTCAATTCAATTACTTACAGAGCACTTACTTTAAGGAAGTCTCTGTTGCTGTATGTAGAACAGGAGTTAAAAAGATGCCTTGGGAGTACAGTAAATATTTATTGATTGATTGTGGATTTACTTAAAGCAAAGTCTACCCAATAGCAATATTCATTTTAAGTGAAGACTAATTTACAAAGACAAAAATAAATATTTTTCTGTCTGTATGTAACCCTAAAAGTACTTTAAAAGAGTAAGAACTAATTGTAAAAACATCCATCATTGTTTTGTTTATCTAATTTTGTTGAATAAATCACACAAGATCTTAGTGGTTTAAAAACACAACAACCATATTATCTCTCATGGGTTTTTTTTGTTTGTTTGTTTTGTTTTTGTTTTTTGGGTTTTTTTGGCTCCCAGATTTGGGCAGGGCTCTCAAATGGGCAGTTTTTGCTAGATGTCTCTGATGTGGTTGCAGTCAGACATTGGCGGGGCTGGAACAGCAGGGGGCTGGATGGAGTAGCTGGGCATCTCCCAGCATGTCTCTCTCTTCATGCAACTTCAGGGCCTTTCCATGTAGCCCCTTTGCATGTGCTAGTTTGGGCTTTTACAGCATTCAGGCCTCAGGATAATTGGATTGCTTGCACTGCAGCTGAGGGCTTCTGTAATGACAGCATCAGAAATCACACAGAGTTACTTCTGCCATAATCTGTTGGTCAAAGTGGCCACAAAAGCCCACTCAATTTCAATGGCAGAGCTCACTGATCCTACCTCTTGATGGGAGGAGTGTCAAAGTCACCTGGTAAGAAGAGAATATGGGATGGGAGAGCTTGATGCAGCCATATTTGAAAAATAGAATCACTACAACCATGTTCAAATATGAAAACTAAAAATTATCTGTTCTCATAGTGATAATAATCCATGGAACTAGGTTTGCACTGTTGTATTCTGTAGAAAAACACTAACAGTCCTTTAAGAACTAAAATGTGACAATACTCAATGTAATCTAAATATTCCTTATGCTTATATAACCCTACATGTTGGAGATTAAAAAGAAAAAGAGTAACTAACACCTGATACACTTTTTTGTTCTCCCTTTCTGTTCTCAAGTAGAAATCAAATATAATTCTTTTGGATAAAATGGAAATTAATTAACATTTTGTTCATGAAAAGTGAATCTGAAAAGCATTGAAGAACTCCTGGCAACTTCTCATATTGTGTGGGCTGAGTGATGACAAGTGCCTCCACTTGTCATCTATAGTATGCTAGCGGGTGACCTAGAATACTATAAAATAGATTGTTCATGAACGAAGAATCTGTGCAATGCTGCACAGGAAGATTCTACAGGGTCCTCAATGGCTGCTGAATTACAAATGCGCCAAACTAATCCCAGAGATATCTCTGGGATACTCAGAAGAAGGAGAAAGAGAAGGAGAAGGAGAAAAAGAGGAATATGGAAGGGGAAAGGATCTCAACCTTTAGCCAATTTAGGGAAGGAGAACATTCGCAAACATTCTTGGATCTATTTCCATGGACTGAGTTGAGAAATCAAATCAATATCTCGGTTTTAACATTCTTGTCTTTCTTTGTAATATACTCAGCTTTTAAAAAGAGCTTTTCCCAAATTCCAGATCTGACTAGTGTTTGGGTCTTTTAACTATTGTGGATTTTTATGATTACAAAAGTGAAAATGAAAAAGTTTTTCTTTCATTAAATTCTAATTTTTTGTGTGTTCACATATTAACAAGTCTTTAGTGATTGACAGTGGATTTTATTTTCGTTTTCACCTATGAATGATCGTTGTGGTCCCCAATTTGAGATCTTATCAGTTTCTTCCCTTAGGATCAAATCTTTCAAAGAAACATATTGCATCTTTTAAGGGGAAAAGATACCCACAAAGCACAAAAGAAAACTGGTACAACATGGCAGACTCATTTCAGACTGCTTATTTCTGTAATGTTGATTATATGAAAATTTTTTCTGAAGGATATGTTTAAAAATATAAGTTGTCACTTTGGGATTCTCTCTACCTGTGCGGTGGTGGTGAGAGTCTTCGGAGCATTGTTATTTTGAAAATTCGATTTTTACTTCAGTAAGGGAATCTCGGCCTTAGTATGGATCAGTAAGTAAAAAATTAATTCCTAATGTAGATTCCTTTTAAAAAGCCACTGAAAATCCAAGTGTCAAAGTGGGAGAATTATGACTTTGTAATGTAGCCATAGCGTTAAGGAATGATTCTTAAGGCATTTTCAATCTGCAACACCTTTTTAAAAAATTAGTAAGAAAAATGACCTTGCTTCTAATTCGTTTTCCCAACACTGATGCATTTGACTTAGCAGTGTCTGGGTCTAAATTAAGATTAGTCTCTAAAGTACCTTTTGGCGAAGGAAAACTATAATGATTTTATTACTCTTTTACACGAACCAGGAAAGGAAATTTTACAAGCATGAAGAGGTTCTTAAATAGAGTGGGTAATGGAGGAAAAAGAAAGAACAAAAAGGAAAAGTAAAATCAAGACCTTTTTCCATTGCATTGTTTAGCGTCCTACATCACAGAAAGAAGTGAGGCTGTTTGCTCACTTGGTTAATCTCATTTTTCCATTATCAATCCACAGGGTGCATTTTCCACCAGTTTTTGTTGGAGTTGTAAAATGGACTCTAGAGTAATGTGAGTAAGAACAAACAAAAGGGGCTATTCTCTCATCACTGCCTATGTGTCATCCCCATTAATGTCAGCAGGGATTATGTGCTCACATGTAAGAAAATGTCTGTTTACAAAATGGAGAGGAAGTGTTGCTCTCCTGTTACCACCATTCAGTTCACTGAAATTGAAATGGATTTGCACGGGGTGTGTTTGGGTTTATTTCAAAAAGGCATTCTTTCAGGATGGGCCACTAATGTGGTAAACCTAATTATTTTCTCTCCTTTTCCCCCAATATATAACATAATATAGCTAGCTTTAAGTATTCCATCTTCCCTTTTCACCCAACTGCCCTTCCCACCTAAACTTCAAAAAAACAAGCAAAGCAACTGTTCGATTTCTAGCTCATTGACATTGTTTTTTAAAGCCAGCAATATAGTTGAGTAATGTTAAACTCAACAGATTGTAAATGAAACCTAAAGTACCCTGTTAAAACAAGATGTGTTTGCTGTCCATTTAAGCACCTCTTGTTGCTGGTAGTCTTTCCAAAATGATCTGGGTGTAGCTGATGTAGTCAGTGGTACCTATGCCATGGAAATAGCTGCGACCTGTATTTTCATGCTTCAGATTAATCCTTATTCTGCTTAGGATGTTGATATTCTCCACTTACTCTTGCCTCATTCTTTCAAAACAGGTACTCTCGGCATTAAAACACACACACACACACACACACACACACACACACACACACACACACAAGCTTTCTGCTAACATAGCAGCTGCAAATTTGTAAGCCTGCTGCAAAGCTCTCTAACTTGTCTTTGAGTAAAAAATGTTGGTGTGATTAACATAATACTAAGTCTGTCGGACCCGTTGCTTGCTTCAGTTTCTATCAGTGCACCAGTCAATAAGGCTAAAATTATACAGTCAGAGGTTGTTTACTTTAAAACTGCTTGTAAACTATCAGAGGATTTTTCAAAGCATTAGCAACCAATTTAAGAGAAAATGAGTGGTAGAGAGGTCGGGGGGAATATTTACTTTGAAAGGTCAATTGAATATTTAAAGAGAGTAATAGGTTTGGCTTCTAAGGTCATGTTAATGTATCTAGTTGTCTATTTGATCCTAAATAATTAAGCTGTAGAAGCAAGAGGTTGCAGGTTTGGAGATTCGGTCCCCAGCAGTGACCATGCCTTAACCAGGCTGGAAAAAATAAGGGCTGTATTTTCTATGTAAGGCATGGTTTATTTCTAGGGCAGGTCATAGCCTGCTGTCCTGGATCCTTAGTCAGAGATCAGGGCAGTCACATCCTCCTCTGTAAAGCTATGTGGGCAACGTCTGTCCTCTGATTTTTATTTGTCTGTTACTACCACAAATGCTACTGACACTATACATGACTGAGAGAAATGTACAACCCGGTGGCTTTTGGAGGCTGAGCATCTACAGTCTTTGAATCACACGCACATTCCAGCATAGTTGGCTTTCTTGAAATTGAAGTGCAATCCTTAATTATGTTACTTAATTGCAATTACTGCACTTGAATTATATCCATGATAAATGAGCACTGGCATTTATCAAATTAACTTTTTTTGGTAGAAAAATTTGTGTCCTTTAGAGTGATTGCATTATCTGCAAGAACATTTATACCATAAAAATAAGGCAGTGAGAAGTGGAAAAGAATTGTGTGTTTCTAGTAGTAACTTTTATTGTGCTTACGGCTGGCATAATTCTCACAGATGGACAGCTTAGTTTTTCTTTTTACACATCACACTCAATGAATTAAATGGTCACAAACTTAACTGATGAAAATAAACAAAACGTGTTTTCTATTTTAATATTAATTATGTTTTTAAATATACAAGATCAAAAATCCTCCTTTCTTGCATTATCCAATTTAAAAGTCAATTGTTCAATTGGAAGTTAAATAATTTTTGAGCCTTTATCCTGTGATTTAAGTAAACTGAAACCAAAGATTAATTTAGTTCAAAGATTTCATTTTTAATATTAAAAATCATATTTTCTTGGAGGAATTTTCATTGCCAGTTATATGTTCTGTACTTTTATTGGTTTTGTTGGAAAAATTGAGGGAGAAATTTAAGATTGTTTTTAAATACAAATCTTGCTTATACTCACCAGAAGTCTTGAAAAACAAGTACATTTCTTTGCAAACTGATATTTATGCCCAAATTTTATATGTTATAGAATTTTAAATAAGGGCTGGATTAACTCCTTAAGTTTTGAACATTTTTAGTTGGTAAAATCAAATTATGTGAATTTCAAATTTACATTACTAAGTCTAATCATGGTTAGATTAGGGTATTTGGTTTTATGTAAAAGAGAAAACAAACAAAAACTCTATTGACCTCAATCAAACTGAGGTGAACAAAAGGAATTATATAGGGTTGAATGAAATGATTTTTAAAAGTTTCATTTTTACCTATTACTCTCAAAATTGTTTCCAAGATGTTAATGCTTTAAGTACCATCTGCACTCAAAAATATTTTAGGTTTTGTACTAGTAGTTATTGTCATCCCATAATACAGGAAAGAAAAATCATCAGCCAGCCTGGCTCTGGTATAATCATAATATAAAATATATTTTACATTTAATAAAGGTAAATTATGTGTCAAAAGGTAAAGCAACCTATAATTAATAGCAACTTGGCTTGTGATAGCCAAAACACATCAAAGCAGTTTTTTTCTTATTGAGTGATGTATGCGCTCTGGGCAATCCTTCCTGCCCTCCTCCCTCCATCACTTGGGATCTTTTAAGTTTAATGGTATAAGATTTCAATTGAAAGCTTTATTTTTTAAATACAATATCTTCTTTCTATTAAATTTTGTGAGTGCCTGATGGTTATTCTACTGGGGGTTTAAACATAGGAGAGAAGAGAGACAGAAGCGTGTGTGTGTGCATGTATGTGCGTGACACAATTTCACACCCCTCACTTGCAAGATGAACAAGAGCACAGATGCCTTTTATTATCAGAAATTAAGAAAATGCATACTTTCCCCTTGAAGGAAAATTTTGTGTTTGTAAATGAAAATGATCCTTATGCACTCTGCATTTGGCAATCCTCATGCCAAATAAAGAAAAAAGTAGATATGTTTAAGATATTAAGAAGAAATATTTATTTATTATTCCTAAACATTCTCTCCTGTTCAATTGTCAGGATACAGTGCCTTTATAGTCTAGACGATTCCTATTTGCTTTTAAAATACTTTTAAAAGGTTTGAAGTAAGACAAGTTATCAAAAATCTCAAACGCTAGAAAAAAATTATATCCCCCTTATAGGAAGTAATACATTTTTTTTTAAATTCTTCGTTTTGAAATGCTTTTTAAAGGAGATTAGAGAGGTAGATTAGAATTTATTACAATTGTCTTTCTTTTTAAAAATGGAAATTAAGCTGAAACTGTTCATTTTTTGTTATTCTAGTTGTAGTTGCTGCTGTTGTTGTTTTGATAGAGTGGAATCTTAGTAACTCAGCCAGCCCATAACCCATAGGAGAACTGCGTTTGCTAAGTGTCCTTGTTTCAAGGCAATGATTTCAAGGGCAATGATTTGATAACGAGTAATGCTGCAAGCAGGAGTTTGGGAGGAGTTTCTTAGCCTACATGTATTCCCATTTTTAGAAACTCTGTGACTATAGGTTTGCATAATTAAGAGATACCCCGGAAGTATACACAGACCCCAGAACCTTCCCTGCATCCCTAAAAGTCATTTGCTTCAAATGTTTCTAAGTAATTCCTCTGTTACAATTGTTCCTACCAGAATGAAAAAACATTTTCCCTTACTTCTCTATGTCAGTCTATTCTAGATTCAATTCCATTTTTTACTTTTACTTTTTAAAAATTTTCTTCAAAAGTTTTGTTTTATTTTTAAGAACATTCAATGTAGATAGACGGAAGGTAACATGTTAAAATTGTCTGCATAATCTCCAATAGAGTCAACACATTTGATTACAGACCTGTTTGATTTTTTTTCTTTAAATGCTTTTTTCTTCCAGATGATAATCTCTACATATGTCTGAATAATGGCTTGCTGTTTACTGAAGAACTTTCAAAAGTATTGAGAGGAAGGCTTCATTTTCTGTGCATCATCACAAAGCAGGGATTACTGTAACCCCCATTTTATGGACAAACCATTTGAGGTTTAAGTAACTTGGCCAATGCCTGGGAATAGGTTAGACTTGAAACCAAAGTGAAATTTACAGTTTATGATATTGATCTCAGACCAACTTCTCTGTCTTTCATCACGTGAGCTTGTTTTCCAGTTCCTAACCTGCAAAAACTAGGTTACGTACTGCTACTTCTGACTATCAGTAAAAAGTGGGACCAAACATATAATGTTAGATCGCTTCCTGACCCACTTTTAATTCTTTTGTAGTCACTAAAATAGTTAAAAGCTTCTCTTCCAGTTAGCACTTTAGTTTTCTTATTAATCAGAAAAACAGCTTTTGTTAGACTTTTGCAAGGGCCAAATATACCATTGCCAGAGGTTCTATCAGTGAAAGAAGTGCTGAGTAAATAGCTTTTTATTTCTTGTTGTTGAATTAAATGTATGGATAATAATATCCACATTACCATCCTCTCTTTAAGATAATATGTATCATTTAAAATGCACTTAAGATTTTTTTTTAAGTGATGACTTCACGATTTCTAGACTAATAATAATATAAGCACATCATCAAGACCTCAGGATAACTATGCTAAAATATGACTCCAGTATACTAGAAATATTCATTTTTAGAAATCAGCTTTGCTTGCTATATTGCAACAGTAATAGCATTTATAAGCCTATGATATAAAATGTGATTTTCTTTTCCATAATGAGAAAAAAATTCCATATAGTTGAAAGAGCTAAAGAGTTTGTTTAATCTTTTTGTTAAAAAACAATAGCTCTGAAATTTTATAGGAAACGGTCTGGGATTTCTGATGTCAGTTACAACAGTTTCCAAATCATAAATTGGTTTCTTAACCAGGAGACAAATAATAAAAATTAGTAAAATTAATCTAGTTCTGGAAAAAATAAAACAGCTTTATTTTAATCTACTTTGAAAATTCAGATTAGGATTAAAAATTAATAAAAGCTTTTTCTTCTATGTGAGACTTGGGATGTTTCATAGCTGACCTAGAGATCCTCATTTATAACTTTAATTGCTTGCAACATTCTGAATCATTTTCCTTTCAGCCTAAAACTTTCCATAGTTAACCTCAGGCCAATAGTAATTTTTGTATTTTAAAAAGTATTTAAGGAAGAAATTATTAGAACTATTTTGGTGATTCTTATATCCTCTTACACTTAAAATATTATCCAAATAATTCAAAAATATACTTTCAAAATGTCAAACTTTCCTAAGGACTTTAATTCAATACAGAATTATCATTCTTTGAAACGTTAAACATATAAGAGCAATCCATTTAGGTGTTAGAAATACTTTTAATATATAAGTTATATAGCATTTCTATAAATCTCTAAGGTGTTAATTTTAGAAACATATACTTAAGCACTGTACATTCCATAATTCCTAGCACCACAGGAGGATGTTACACATCTAACAGACAGCATTGCCTAAAGGTAACATAATTGGAGAAAATCTTAATTGTATGTCACCACTTGACTTTCTCTGATTAAAAAGAAAAACATTAAAGTTGAAAGTGTAAATGTTAAAAGCAATTTTACATTGCTAGTTTTAAGTGAATAATAAAGTTGAAAAAAATCTTTAGTAATTCAGGCACATGTAAGATTTTTCTTAATAATATTGTAAGACATTTAAATGACAGAAGGTAACAGTGCTAATGTATTCGAGATTCAAATAAATCACCTAGTTGTATTCATATTCACATTATATGCAAAACTAGTCTGAAACAATGCATTTGTCCTATTTAAATAAAGCTCAATCAAGCACCTTGATCATTACACAGAAATAAAGCAGAAAAAATAATCAGTAATTAAAATGCAAGTTCCAAGGGGGAATACCTTTCAGTAGAAAGCCACAGAAACACCTGATTCTAAAAATGTCAGGCGGTTTTCACAACTACGAGTGCCATTTGTTAGCAGGTGGAGGTACAATTTTTATAACAGCACTTGCCTGTCAATAACTTTATTACAAAGCTGGTAATTTAATAAAAAATTTAAAAGAAACCTATTCAAATAATCTCTCACTCACTCTGGTAGCTACCATTTTAATCACTGAAAATTATATTCTTCTTTAGTGATTTCTGCTTTCTCCATTCCTCAATGTTTTAAAAAATTAGTGACTTTTCTAATATGTTTCCTTGAAATTCTCAAATGTATAGTCAGATGGAATCATATTTACCTTTGAAAATATAAAAAACCCCACTTCACATCAACATTATGTGTTACAGAGCAATATATCAGCATTCATAACAACGGTAATATAACAAAATTGTTCAGTTGTTGTAAAAGTGGCCCTTTTAGCCTATCTGGTATATCTGACAAACATTGAAGATCTCCATTCGAAGGAAGTAAAGAGGCAGAAAATAACATTCCCTTCATCATTCTTAATCATTAAACAGGTGAAATACAATGTCTATCTCCCGATTTATTTCATCAGTGTTTACCTAAAATATTTTCTAAATGAAAGAATAGCTTAAAATGTACTTTTCACTACTTAAAAGTTTTTTTTATATTTAAAATTACTTCTCTAGGCTAATGACTTTGCTATTAGAAATCGCCGGTTCAAAACTGATTTATTCTAACCCAAAAGTAAACCTTGAGAGCTATGTCGGTTAACTTTAACAGTCCCCTGGTTTGTTCTAGGAAACTTTGCCTCAGACTGAACTCAGTGACTTCCCCCAAAGCCTTCACCTTTCTCATGCATGAGCATATTTTTTAATTCTTCCTTCCTAATCCTTCTAGTTCTCTTGATTTTTGCATTTTGGGAACTTCTTTAACGGCTCTCTAAGTACCAAATATAGTGGCTGCCTAATGTTCATGGGTACCGAGCGTAACCTTCTTCCTTCAAATCTTTATTGAACTCCTATTATGAGGATTCAATGTATAAACTGCTTTGTCATTTACGTTCATGCTCCTGAACACAAATCTATTACACAGACAGAACCCACGGCCATTTTGTGGGTGAAGAAATTAAGATGCACACACTAAAACTTACATAAAAATGCTCCGTTCTTTAGCACTCGCTCTGTCCTAAGCATTGCTTTTGATGTTTTATATGCAGGACCACAACCAAAGACTGCAGTTTTCCTGGAACCCTTTCTTTCTTTTCCGTCTCGTATCGGATCCCTCGGCAACCCTCGTTTGTTCGCCTTTCAACATATGTCCAGACCATGACTGTTTCTTACCACCTCTACTGCTACCATCCTGGTCCAGGCTTCCCTAGCGTTTCACCTGGAATGTTGCAGTAGCTTTCTGTAAGGTCTCCCTGCTTATATTTTTCCACTACGGTCTATGCACAGCAGCCAGCGAGATCGTGTCAGAACACAAATCAGATTATATCATTCGTTTGCTGTCCCAGGTCAGCTGTCCATTTTATGCAGAATGAAAACCACAACTATGTCTCTGACTTCTTTAATCCTACATCACCATCCCTCTTACCTCTTCGACTCCATCTTCAAATCGATTCTTTCCCTCATTTCGTAGCCTGCTCCAATGCACCAGGCCTGCTCTCTACTCAGTTTCTGCCTTGGGCTTCTTTTTACACCCTTTATTCTTATAGATCATTCCTCAGATGTCACCTCATCAGGGAAGCCTATCTTGAACCCCCCCCAACTAAAATGAAGCCATTTTTCCTCATCCTTACTCATCTTTCCACCCTTAATGCTTGAGTTTTTTTTCTCCATAGCACTTAACGCTTTCTAACATACCGTATATTTTGCTATACATTTTATTAATAGCATGCATTAATCTTGTCTGAGCTCTGCCTGTCCCAATAGAATGTAAACTACATGAAGGTAGGGATTTTTTGCTTGTTTGTTTTCTGTTCCATTTTATAGACAAGAAAGGTTCCTGGCACACGGAAGGTACCAAATAAATATTTGTTGAATGAATGAATGAGTAAATAAACACCTACATGAGGTAAGCAATATTATCTATATTTTAGCAATAGACAAATATGATGCTTAAAGTAATCAAATAATTTGTCTGAAGTCACAAGCCAGGCCTGTCCAACTTCAGAGCTCCGTTCTTAATCACTATGCCATCCAGCCTATCAAACTAGAACACTAATTCCTGAGTTTGGTGTTTTCCCACTTGATGATGCAATCTCCTATGTGGCATGTCCTATAAGACACAAAACCAGGCAAACAAGCAAATTAAGACAGCATTCTAGCTGGGTAGAATATAATGGCTGTCATAGAGGCAGTAGGAAATGCATATTTGAGGGTATGAGATGAATTGAAGAATTAAAAATTATCATGAGTGTTTCCAATTTATTTGCAGTTGAAGAGGTATTGTGTTTATCAGTAAATGACTCCATTTCTTGCTAGCTGGGTGACTTTGGAGAATTTTCTTTACCTCTCTGTGCTTCACTTTCCCAATTAGGAAATGGAAATAGTGATAGAGAATAGATGAGGTTACCTGTGGTGCTTAAAGCATTGCTTAGCACATAGTAAGCACTCAATGTATTCCCTTCCCTCTAGCTTATTATGCTTTTTGCTATGGTTTTAGGTTGAGTAATATAATACAAACTCCTTAATGTGACCTAAATAACTCTACACAGCCTCGCTTCTGCCAAATTCTCGACTTCATTTTTTCTCTTCTCTCTTCACCTGCTCAACTCCAATCATTAAGCCTTCTCTCTCTTTCCTGAGCAACTCATTTCTAGCTCAAGGTTCATAAACCAGTTGTTCTTCCAAGAAAAAAAATCCCCATTGCTGCCTTTTCACTCTTGAAATCTCAGCAAATAGTCACCTGCTTGATGTGGCGTCTGTGAATGACCCACACCAAAGAGGCTCATGTCTCCCATACCAGTCACTCTGTATCAGTTTCCTTTGTGATTTTTTCCTTCCATATTTGGAGTTATTTAATCTTCCTATTTTTTTCAATTGTCTGTCTCCCCTGGGGAATATAAAATACAAGAGGACAATGACCTTATCTTTCTTCTTTGCTACAGCTCCATAGTACCTAAAGCAGTGACTAAAACCTACACTGTAGCTGCTCAGTAAATTTTTGTGGGATGAATAAATGAATGAATGAATGAATGAGTGATTAGAATGTCTAGTTCATATAGAATATTCTGATGTAGTAGCACATGAAAATACATCTGACAAATAGTGATCCAGGAGGCAAAAGCGAGGACTTCCATGGGAGGGACAATCTACAGCAAAGACTCACATTTTGTTTAACTTCAGGTACAAATACTGTACGACTCTTCAGATACAGTCTTTGTGCTTCTTCATAGCATTAAAGTGTGGCATTCGAAAATGGTCCAATTGCAGATCATTTTGAGGCTTGGTTCCCATCTGTCTTGAAGGGTATAATTTTGGCACATGGCCCACTTTCACTGGGCTCTTTTCTCTAATGTACCCAGCATATCATTTGACCCCCTAATTACTGAAGAGAATCGAAATCCCAATGCTTTTGAAGTGCCTACAGGTAATGTGAATCATTAGAAGCATATGTCATAAAAACTGAAGACATTTTTCAAATCACTTAAATTATAATAATTAATTTAATATGCTTCATATGTTTAAACTATATTTAGTTTCAAGCCATATGCTTTCTTACATGAAATGGAGTTCCAGATTTTTCCATTGCTTTTAAAACACAGTATCCAAACTGGAATTTGCCCAGCACATCGAGAGTTAACATGCCTATGCTAGAGAAACATGTCTTGGTGTCTGTAATAAGTATTAAGAATAAAAAAAAAAGAAAAACTCTTGCCTTTAAAAAAAAATGACCCACTTTGAGTAATGCCATATCCCCAAGTCAGTTGCTTCTGCATTGGCAAATGCTTGCTGTATCCAGCAGTCTGAGCTTTCTGTTCAGACAAAGGCCCGAGCAGCCAACTCCACTAAGAACATTGATGTCACAGCCTAAGATATGTTACTGTCACAGGTTCTTAGCTTTGCGCTGCAGACATCTTTTCTGTTCCAAAGAATATGATTTTTAAAATATGTTAGGAATTAAATTTTATGTTTTGTCCTTAGATCTTTCTATTAATAGTTTCGCTCTGTTTTTTCAGAGATGAGTTAGCTGTTTTGAAGTTGCTTATCTTTGCTTGTTTTTTGTTTTTATATTCATTCATTAATATTTTGGTTGTTTAAAATTGCATATATTTAAGATGCACAGTGTGATGTTTTGATCATTGCCTCTGTTATGTATTTTTCTTACTTTTCAACTGTTAGCATCACAAGGCCATGTAACAGTTAAATCATGCCACTGTGGCTTTAATGATGAATCAAATACAGTACGAGGGAAAGAATGCTGACAATTTATACAGTGCCAAATAAAAGATTTTATGACATAAATATAAGTTAAAGTGAAACTATTCATCAACCAGCGCTGATTTCTCTCCTTAGACTTGAAATGCTTTTTTTCTTTTAAAAAGGTATTTAATTTGTGGCTTATCTGGCAAATGCTAAGAAGTAGATTCATTTTAATTTGCTCTCCCTGCTGCTTTCAACAGTTGTTGGGCAGCTGAGCTGATGATGGGATAAAATGAAGAAAGACTACTACTTTATGACATGACAAGTCATGATTGCAGGTATTATTCATTGTTTGAATTCTACTGTGCCAAATCTCTGATTTTCACGGATTTATATGTAAAGAAACGATGACATCATTTTAGGAAGCAATTTTTGATAGAGATGAGATTTTTTTTTCACCTTGACTCTGGACTTCCAATGATTCTTTAATTTATTTAAGAAACAAAAAAAGCCTCTTTGTTTCAATTTGCATACTTTGGGTTACTTCACTGATGTAAAAACCTATTCCACTGTTTGTTGTCAAACAATGGTGCATAAAATCATCCTGATGTTAATCTAGGGAGACTCTGGCAATCAGAATTCACCACCACCTACATAGCTAAATTTTGAAATGTTCTTACTTTAAATACACGTTTACACTTGTTTTTAATTTTTTTTTTTTTAAATAAGGACAAGTAGTTTTGCCGCATGTGTGAATCCTGGGGAATCTAGTTGACAACATGTGATATTCCCTATTCAGTGTTTGTAAACTCAAATTAGCTACAGAAATATTGATTTCCAGGCACGGGTGTAACACTACTAACCAACTGCATGGTCAGAGCTGGCTATCTTCTTCTGGACTTGCTTTTGCCAGTGTCCACTGGAACATAAGAAGCAACATAAATAATTTTTCTTTTTGCAAAGACTGCTTCATCATAGCCCAGATGTAACCTTAATGCTCAACAGCTATAAGTATGCATAGGCCAGCCAAAAGCAGAGAAGAATTAAAGCATAATGGATATTGAGAAAGTAGATGCATTGACAGTTGTGGGAAGGATCCATTATTGTTTAATATAATAGATGATTTAAAGTAGAGCATTCTGACAACATGTTTATAGAAAGAACATTCCTATTATTAAAAAGCTATTAGTAACTGCTACTAAGAATTCAGCATTAAGAATTGATCCTAAATGTTTTATTTGTACTTCTAATCTTCATGCAGTATTTTTCATAAATGTTATGCCAATTCAGTTGGAGATGCACAATGTATGAGCATAGATTTTTATTTTGTTGTAGGTACATTTTGGAATTAAAAAGGTGCACTTCTTATTATCTTAAATTATCAAATATTTTTTGAAAAAGTTTGTGATACATTTTATTTTTAAAGTTCTTATTTACTAATTAATTATACATTTTTCTGCTCAGAAATTAAATTTAAGTTGGACCTGTGGCTTAAAAAGCTTTGATTTTTCTCAAATAAAAGCCAATTAATAACTTTATGGTGTCCTTCAGGATATTAAAAAGATTAGTTTCAGCAAATTTTTAATATTAATGAACATTTTATGATACATTCAAAATTTTGCTGGACATTTTTCCTACTGTACTAATTATTTATTCAAAAGAATTGGGTCTAATATCAAGTAATAAAAGTATTGTCTCGAGAATTAATTTCAATTCTACAAATGGTTCTCTTTCTTCCTTTTAAAATGTCATCTACCTATAGGTTCTCTAACTCATTGAATTTTTAAAAATACAATTGTTTATGTGAACTTATACTGTGCAAAGTTGTGTGATTTCTAAATTATTGTTAGCCAATTAATATCATTGGGGAGTTATTCAGTTTTGTGCAATAAATAAATTATGCGGTAAAATTTCAAACAGCTTCCTCAAAACAATTATTTAGGTAATAGCTTTAGGTATAAAGTGGTAACTTTTGGGGAACATTAGGAGGTAGGATGGAGTATAGTAGGGAAAAAATTCCTTGCTGATCAACTCTCTGTCCATTTTTATTCTTGGAACTGACAGGTGGTGATTTATATGCATATCATTTTGTAAAACCACAATTCATTAACTTCTCTGGAAATTTAAGTTTCATTAAAGCTTCAGCACCTGCTCGAACTTCTACAGGTTCTTTGCTGGTCTTGTTCTCTTGATCTCTTTCTGCAGCCCTTCTGTCGTGGAAATGCCAACAGTGCCTTTAGGTACTCAGTGACGGTGTATTACCATTTTACTGCATACTGAAAATGCAGTAAACATGCCAACTTCAAAATAGGCAATGTGAGCAGCCTGCATAAGTGCCTTTCTTTATATTGATGGTGCCAGTTACAGCATTCTACAGACCCGCTCCCTCCAAAACACATCATTCTTCTCCTCTTTGTCAGAATTATGTTCTTCTTTAAGTGAAAACTTTTTTCTCTTTCCTTATTTTCATTAACCACATTTTATAATAGCATAAATGAAAGGAGGCACACTGGATATGAATAACATACATTAAAAACCTGCTCATTGCCTCCTCTTACTCTTTCTTGTCCATATAACAAGAAGGCTCATAATGCCCTACTTGTTCTTGCTATTAAAAAAAGGTTTACAGTTCATACTGCAAAATATTCTGGTAAAGCCTCTGGCTAATGCGTACAGTAAATCAGCCCTGCCCTTGCCGAAGTTTTAATTTGCATGCCTGCATCTCTGGAAACATTCCGGAGTCTTCTAAGAAAGCATTCCAGTGTCTGCCTCTA
Source organism: Avahi laniger (assembly GCA_963575035.1). NCBI lineage: Eukaryota > Metazoa > Chordata > Mammalia > Primates > Indriidae > Avahi > Avahi laniger. The sequence continues at coordinate 120,281 of CAUYSK010024633.1, forward strand.
TAAGAGTCCATATGGCAAATGCCTCTGAGATCACAGAACTTTTCTTATTTAAGGCCAAACATATCCCCTTTATGTTTGGAGTTCTCAGTAGGGGCCTAACAAAGATTCTGGAAATTATGGGGAGAATAAAGGTAAAGTGGAGTCAAGAGAACGAGGGAAAGTATATTGGAAGACAAAAACCTACATGTGCTGATTAAGCAGCACTCACGTAATGCACGTCTTGGAACGAGGTATACTTCTTGCTCTTTGCTTCAGGAAATGAGAATGGAGAGGGCATATATCAGATGATGGAGTTGATTAAGTTAGCAGTTCAATTAAAATTTCTAAATGTTCCCTCTGATACATGCCGGTTTTTCATTTATTTTACTCAGGGGACACCAACCATGAGTGTTATTTAAAATGAAAAGAGTTAGGAATTTTAAGAGCATTTGATTTTTTGGAATGAGGCACTTTTACATTTCACAAGTACCCAAACAAAACTTTCAAGAGTATACTTACCCAGTCCAGACCTAAATGTAAAAGGCAACCCCTTACCTCTGGAAAAAATAAATCACTACGTCAATTCTGTCTCTGAAATGCAAAATTATAACTTTGAAATCACATTTAGAACTTTGTACTAATGATGAAAGGATCTTACAAGGAATAATGAAAGGGAAGATATTTTTAAGTGAATCTTTTCCCCTAAAGACTTTGGTGGTGTCCATTCATTTCACAAGTATTCATTGAGTGCTTTCTCTCTGCTACATGTTGAGGGGAAAAAGACAATTACGCCATAGTTCATCCCTTAAAGAAACCCACAGTCTAGTGGGGAAGACAGGCGTGTAATAGACGATTGTAAAACCACACGGGGAGTACATGACAGAGATGGCTATGGAGTTAAATTCCTCTTCCCACCACCACCTCTAGCCTGATGAGGTCAAAGGACTTGTAAAAAATAACCACTGAACTGAGTCTTAAGGATAGCAGTTAGCTAAATAAATTGGTCTGGGATTAGGGTGACAAAGAAAAGAGTATGAGCACAGCATGAAGGGGGAAAGAAAGAGCCACAACATAGTTCTGCGGGGCTAAGGTGTAAAGGGCAAGCAATGGAGTGGTGAAGTATTTTTCAGATGTGAGCAGGCATGAACTAGGTGATGTAGGCTCTTGCATGCTTATTAAAGAGCTTGAATATTAGTTCAGGGTTTTCCAGACTTCACTATTTTTGTCAGAGTTCTGTATCTCCTTAAATATGTTCTTATTTAAATGTATTTAATTTTTTTCCTTCAATCAATTTATTTTTTAAAAAAGAACTTTATATATCTGTCTCTGAATCGTGATTTAAAGAGGAGTAGCTGGAATTTTGACAATGACAAATAATGAGGAGGGATGGTGGTGAGATAGAGCTGAGTGATATAAGTTCTGGAGGTGGTGATAAGGACTCAGAAAATGCTAAACCACACATTCTGGCCTTAGATTCTGGCAGAAAAAGGAGCTGTAGAAGCCACAGGAAAAATATTTTCAAAGGAGAGCTACGTTCTAGTTCAGGACAAAGGAAAAGAAGCTCTCTGCCAACACTAGGAAGGTAATAGTAGACACTTAAAAATAAATTAAATGTCAGATGCAAAGCAGTGAGTGAGTTTGGTCTATAGTGAGGGGTTCCAGGTGAGAACATATATGAAAAGTACAGTATGAGGATACTAGAGAGGGTGGGGATGTTTGTGGAGAGTGAAGAAGGGTCAGTGGGGAGATTAATGTAACCGAGGCCCGGAGAGTGACTAAACTCAAATGACCTGATTTTCCCAATTGTTTTAGTGCCAGAGCTGGTTGAGTTGTTGAATGCCCAGGCTGGCATCAGAGTAGATTTGTGGTGGTCGTTTTTGATTGCCCTTTATCAACCCTCTCCAAGAGCCCATGCTAGAAGGCAAACTGATTCTGTAAGCCAGATTGCAATATTGACCTTGGCCCTCAGTTTCCTCTGCATAGAAATGAGTCCAATCATATTTACTTCACAGAGTCAATGCAATAGGTAAAAAAGACAATTCATACAAAGTATTTATCAGAGAAAGTGCTCAAAATCTTTAGATAGTGCTGTTATTATATTGAAATTATATTGAACTTGAATCACCTGGAATGTTTAATTCCATTTTCTTTGTTGCTTAAAGTTTCAGTGGATACTATAGCCTTGTAGTATAGCTTAAAGTCTGATAAAGTGATACTTCCAAATTTGTTCCTTTTGCTTAAGATTGCTTTGGCTGTTCGGGTTTTTTTCTGGTTCCAAATCAAAGTATAGAATTATAATTTTTTGATCTGCAAAAAATGACGCTGGTATTTGATGAGGATTTCATTGAATCTGTACATCACTTTGCGTACTATGGACATTTTAACAATGTTGATTCTGCTGATTCATAACATGATGTTTTTCCATTTGTTTACATCATCTGCAATTTCTTTTCTCAGTGATTCGTAGTTCTCTCTGTAGAGATCATTCACCTCCTTGATTAAATATATTCCTAGGTATTTTATTTTCTTTGTAGCTATTATGAAAGATATTGAGTCCTTGATTTAATTCCCAGCTAAACTATTGTTGGTATATAGGAATGCTACTGATTTGTGTGCATTGATTTTATAAACTGAGACATTGCTAAATTTATTTACCAATTCTGGAAGTCTCTTTTTGGAATCTTTGGGGTTTTCCAGATATAAGTTCATATCATCAGCAATGAGTGATAGTCTGACCGCCTCTTTCCCCATTTGGATACTCTTAATTTCCTCCTTTTGCCTGATTTCTCTGGCTAGGACTTTCAGCACTATGTTGAATAGAAGTGATGACAGTGGGCATACTTGTCGTGTTCCAGTTCTGATTGGAAATGCTTTCAAATTCTCCCTATTCAGTATGATGTTGGCTGTGGGTTTGTCATGTATGGCTATGGTAACCAAAACAGCATGGTACTGGCACAAAAATAGAGACATAGGCCAATGGAACAGAACAGAGAACCCAGATATAAAACCATCCACATATTGCCATCTCATCTTTGACAAAGTAGACAGCAATATACATGGGGAAAAGAAGCTGTATTCAATAAATGGTTCTGGGAAAATTGGATAGCCACATGCAGAAGATTGAAACAGGATCTATGTCTCTCATCACTCACAAAAATTAATTCAAGATGGATAACAGACTTAAATCTAACACATATAACCATAAGAATTCTAGAAGAAAACATTGGAACAACTCTTCTAGATACCAGCCTAGACAAAGAATTTATGAGGAAGACCCCAAGGGCAATCACAACAAGTATAAATAAATGGGACTTGATTAAATTAAAACGCTTCTGCACAGCCAATGACACAATCAACAGAGCAAATAGACAACTTACAGAATGGAAGAAATATTCTCATGCTATATATCTGATAAAGGGCTAATAACCAGAATCTACAAAGAACTCAAGCAAATCAGCAAGAAAAAAATCAAACAACCCCATTAAAAAATGGGCAAAAGACATGAACAGAAGAAGCTTTTCAAAAGAAGACTAATAGGCAATAGACATGAAAAAAATGCTCAACGTCACTAAATATCAGAGAAATGCAAATCAAAGCCACAATGAGATATCGCCTAACTCTAGTGTGAATGGCTTTTATCAAAAAGTTCCAAAACAATAGATGCTGGTATGGATGAGGAGAGAAGGGAACACTTATACATTGTTGGTGGGACTGCAAACTAGTACAACCTGTATGGAAAACAGTATGGAGATTCCTTAAAGAACTAAAAGTAGACCTACCATTTGATCCAGCAATCCCACTACTGGATATTTATCCAAAGGAAAAAAGTCATTTTATCAAAAAGACAGTTGCACTAAAATGCTTATTGCAGCCCAATTCACAATCACAAAAATGTAGAATTAGACCAACTGTCCATCAATTCATGGGTAGATTAATAAAATATGGTATAATGTACACCATGGAGTACTGCTCAGCCATAAAAAAAATGAATTAATTTCTTTTGCAACAATCTGGATGGAACTGGAGACCATCCTCCTAAGTGAAGTATTGCAAGAATGGAAAAACAAACACCACGTGTACTCACTATTAATATTAAATTGGAACTAACCAATCAGCACTCCTGTGCACAGATGGAAGTAAAACTCAATGGCAATCATGCAGATGGGAGGGTGAGGAGGGGATGGATGAAATTATACCTAACAGGTACAATCAATGTACAGTACCTGGGTGATGGGCACACTTATAACTTTGACTCAAGTAGTACAAAGCAATCCATATAACCAAAACATTTATACCCCTGTAATATTGTGAAATAAAAAAAAAAAAGAAAAAAAGGTTTCAGTGGAATATCTCTATAGAGCAATACTTAGGGCATATGTTATTTTTGAGCCATCTACAGAATGCTTAAAACATTCCACTAACACTCTTTTATTGTTTTTTCTTTGTTCCCAAGAGCTTAAAATTCCCTTTTTCTTTGAAAGATAAAAATCTTTGGTACAAGCCATCTTCATAATAAATATTTTAGCCTAAGACAAAGAAGCCACAATATAGATTGTTTTACGGCCAATATATATACCCATGCAGGCTCGGTGAGAGTTTCTATTTGCTAGACATCTCCTTTTGCTGCCACTGTAATATGACTACCATTTTACTTTTGGGAAAATACTCATTTTTCCCCTTCCTGCTTGCACAGCTTCTTATACAAAATCTCACCCATGATCAGTTCTCATTTTTCTTACATATATGAAAGAAATGCTTTCCATCACTGAGAAATATAGGAAAGCCTCAAATATTTTTCCATGAGCCACCACTGAAGATTTCTTAATGGGAATAAACGATTCAAAAAAATGATTATTATAGATAGGCAGAAGGGATGAAAATTAATGGTGGCTGATCCAAAAGGCAGTATTATGGGAGTTACGGGACCCAAGACAAAAGAATGGATTCTCCAGGTTTCCCTGACCTCACACCCTACACTTTCTTTCCTTTCTCCTTAAATGTCTCTTTCATCATTATTCCCATTATAAAATTATATGGCCAAATGTGGAGGGGTGAATAAGATAGAAAATCATTTTTCTCATAATCTCAGAAAACAACACCATTGGCTCCATGATTTGTCATGCTCCTGGCTACCTACTTGTCCTATGGATCAAGTCAAAGGAAAGACACGGGAATTGGTGAACAGTACACTCCACACATCTGTCTTTCAGCAGATCCCACGAAACAATCTGGACTTCCAAAAATTATTACTTCTATGCAGATTCTTGCTTTTCTCTGAATTGGCCCCTAAAAGAATGGTGTAAAATTTATTGTCTGGTTCCCACCTCTTTCTTTTCAAATCTCTGATGTCAAATAAAATAATACTGTCAATAAAATAAAGCCTTCTGAGCATTTTCTCTTGAGAAGAAAAGTGACCTGATCAATGAATTCAAATGAAAATGATTGTGACTAAAATGAGTTTACTCTCCCTAAGGTGTATTTAAGGTGTTGTTAGAAACAAAAGAATGAATCATGAATAATATACTTTTAAAGAAATTTTATTAAAAAAGAAATTTCAGACACCTTCACATATTCCATCACCAATATGTAGGTAATCCTAAAGGCAATGTAAGTCTTATTTTTCCTTTTCATGCACTACTTGATTTATGTGAAAATTATACTTAAAAGCATTTTTTCTCATTGTTATAACATGAGAGCAGTTATGGCAGGCTGTAGGCAAATTATAACCATTCAGTTTAGCCTGATTGATCTTTGTTTTTTCCTTCTCTTAAATGTACCTCCTCCAATTTCTTACTTGAATTCTAACCCATCTTACCTTCCTAGGCAATGAAGAAAACTAATAAACAGAAAAACTATTAAAAGAATTCTTACCTGGACTTACTTGTATCTGAAAATGAAACAGCAAAAAACATTTGCCTTAATCTCAAATATAAAAATGTGGATATTTATCCATCATTTTATAACTACTTGTTGATATCAACTATGAAAGTCAGATCATGGAGAGTGGTAAGTAGATCTTCTTGAGAAAGAGAAAATAGATCATGGAATGGTTTCTTATTGATTCAGAATTCATTCACTATAAGAAATTTCAGATGGGAAAACATGTGTATCCATAATTGTGATTGCTAAACGGTAGCTGTCATGTTGGGAAGCAAAGTGGAAATGGCATCTCACCTTGGTTTAAGCATTAGCTATGTGCCTTTTAGCTAAACCCTATGGAACGTACCCCCAAAACACCAAAAAAGAACCAGAAACGTTGTCCAGTATCTCTTCCTTCACAATAGTATTATAGAGGAATTTGGTGGTTCTGTATTTCCTCAGATGATCACTGCACTGCTTGCATCATCAGCATCCAGTGTTCATCAGTTATAAAGTTAATGTTAAATGAGACACCAGACAAATTTATTTCAATGTTTTCAGAGGGCACAGGGCAGGGATATGTTGGAGGCCAAGATAGGGCACCAGAATCAGAATTTACATGGGAGAAAGGAAAATGTATATTACGTGCACCATAATGGTTCAGCCAAATCATCATTTCTGGGAGTGAGTGTCTGACATTTACATTGTAACAAGTGTCCCTATGTGGGGTTTTTTTGCCTTTATTGCACCCAGTATAGATTTAGAATCTACCACTTCTCACAACTTCTGCTACCCACTGGTCCAAACCATCACCACCTCTTCCTAGATGATTGCAGTGGTTTCCTACATTGTGCTTTTGGCCTGTTTTCCTGAATTCTCAAAGGAGCAGTCAGAGTGACCCTGACACATTGCAAAGCAGATAATATCATCCTTCCACTCAACACATACCAAAGGCTTTCCATCTTGCTAAGAATAATATCTTAAAGTCCAGGCAGTGTCTGTGGGAGGTTCTACATGTTCTGGCCCCTCATTAACTCTTTCACTATCTTCCGTTTCCCTCCCCCACTTGTACTCAGTTACAGCCATAGTGACCTCTTTGTCGCTTCTTCTGTTACTCCCCTCTTTATTTAGGTCCTTTGTAATTGCAGTTCCTTCTGTTGCAAGTAGCACCATCCAGTGAAACTTTCTATAATGATGTACACGTTCTACACCTGTACTGTCCAATACGGTGTTCACATGAGGCTAATGGCCACTGTATTGGACAGCACATGTCTAGAGTGATCTTCCTTTATACAGCTATATTACTCATTCCCTTCTTCCTTTGGATCTTTCCTCTAAAGCCCCTAAAATATCAGTACCCCCTCCCAGCATTTTTATCCCCTTTCCTGATGTATTTTTTTATTAGTATTTATCACTGTCTACTATGTTGTATGTGTATTAATTATCTATTTATTGTCTGTTTGCCCCATGAGTGTGTAAGTTTCATGAGGGCAGAGAATTTTGTTTGGATTTGTTTTGTTTTTATTCAACGAAACATCCCCCCAAATCTAGAACAGTGTCTGGCACAGAATAAGTTACTCAAAAAATATTTGTTAAATGAGTGAGTAAAGAACTATTAATTAATACATTATAAAACAGCCATCATGGCATTCGTGTTGGTAATGAAACTTGGTGGGGGTGTTGGGAAGTGATGAAATATTTCAATGCCTCTAAAATTCCCTACTTTTCTAAGTTCTGAAATACCCAAGCCCCAAAGAGAAATCAAAGTTATTCTAAGCACTAGATATTTCTGATGCTATAAGTTACTGCATAGATCTATGTAATTATAGTATATAAATTTTGCTTTTGTTGGGAATGCACTCTTTCTTTCTTTCTCCAAACATTTGTCAGCTAAAAAAAAAAAAATTCAGGTTGAATAAAAAAGAATTTCCCAATATTAAAAACAAAGAAACATCTGAACATAAAATTACTTCTGATTATTTACTATCTTAAAATATCAAACTTACTGCCTTAGCTGCAGCCACCTGGAAATTTGTTTTCTAATAGTATCATGCTCCCTTATGTTAAGCTACATAAGAAGACAGAAATCTAATTGACAAAAGCATAAGTCTCTTTTAAAAATGCATACAATTTTAAATCTGATAAAAACTCCATATAGTTTCTAAAAAGATCAAAATAACATATAAATAAAAATATTCAAATAAATCCTTTGGCATTAACAGTTTTAGGGCTCAGATGGTGGTTCTAAAATGAACAAAAGAGCACAAGTAACAAACTGCAAATTTCATCTGATGCTAGAAATATCTTGTTAAAGAAGTATTAGAGAACAGACTTTAAATTTTGATTTTATTTAACTGAATGCTTAATGAGGCACCTTTTGTTCTGGCTGGTCTTGGGAGAAGGTGCTCAAAATTGAACTGAATGTGCCAGTGATTTCAGTTGGCTGGGAGGGCAACCGTTAGTCTGCACTTTTAACCACTCCCATCCCACCCTGTCCGTACTCAGGGAAAAATAAAAAGCCTGCCACACATCATCAAACTATTTCACCATGATTACCTGCAAGTTAAACACTACCCTTTGAAGCAGATGGTCAATTGCCAGTCTAATGGAAGGAATTGCCATCCTTCCTCTATCCGTTGAATATGCTTTTGATACTCTTCGTGCCAGCAAATTGCTACAGGTTCAAATAGTGCTCCGTGTATCACAGAGAAAAAGAATAATTGGAGCTGTCAAAGAGCTTCTCCTTTCCCATCTTTTTCCTTTGTATAGGAAAATTGTTCTACTTTCATGTAATTAACGTTCAAGAACACAGCACAAGGGAATATCATGAGGAGATCTTGCAACCCCACCGAAATGAAAATCATAACAATATGTAAGATAAAGAATTAGCAATAAATTTAGAGTTCACAGAGTAAACAACATCTATTTTAACCACCAGGCATACTCTGGCATGAATCAGAATCCTTTTTATCAACCAAAAAGCAAGTTAAGTTAGAGTTTTAGTTGATGTTTTGTCACATATGTGCACTGTCCACCACAGGTCCCTCATAGTGCTATTTTGTGTTAAAACCTATTGTGAGGATATTTGTACCTACTTAGAGTGGAAAATGCTTATAGTTACAATGTCATTTCTGTCATATATTGAAGCTTAAATATACTCAGATTAAATAGGCATAATAATGTGGGATGAGCACAGAAAAACAGAATTGAGTTCCAGTTCAGCTGTACCTCGTACTGGTTATGTCATCTCTGGCAAGTTCAAATCTCAATTTCTTTATCTTCCTACCTCAGACAATAGATTTAGGAATCAAATGTAAAGCAGATAATATGTCTGGCACATTATAAATAAATTATGACTATTGTCATTATTATCAGTATTAGATTATGCAAGCAGTAAAATTACAATCAATATATTTAAAAGAATAAACTCAGAGGGAAAAAAATTGAAGGATACTTATTAAAATCTTATCAGCAGTTGTGTTTACATGGTAGAGAAGCCTTTTTTTAAATTTCCCATATTGTGCTGAATTTTCTTTAATAAATTTAATTTCCTTCTTAATGAAAACACTTGTTTCAGTTTTCATACTAAAAATTCCTCCTATGCTTATCAATATGTGCTAGAAAAAGACAATCCAAATAATATGTTAGTTTATATAAACTATAGAAATACTTTAAAAATATTTTATACTGTAGAAAAGTCCAAATTAATTTGTCTATATAATTTCTCTCTTAATTAAATCCCTGTGAATCTGAAGGAAAACTAGTTTCAACTTATCAAATAATGTGTTATAAGAATTATTTTATGAAGAAATGTTCCGAGATTTTTATAAGTGGTTTTTTTCCATCTGAAATGGGAAATTCCTTTTTACTAAGACTGAACAAACTTCTATCCTAAAAATGACAAGATTTGAATAGAAATTCTGAGCAACCATTCTTTCAATTCTAGTTTCTGCCCCAAATCATGGGAACTTAACCTTTCACAAATGACAACTCCTTTTTCGTTGAAACTCTATAGATTCATACATCTGAAGAAACTTCAGCCAGGATTAAGACCACTTCATTTTTCTGCATTTAGGAATTAGAAGTAAACATTTTTTAGTAGGAAAGTTTCTACAGTGTATGTATATATTCTTAAATGCATACTGTCTCATAACAGTATAATCATCCCAGGAAACTTCCTGACTGGATTTCCGTTGGCTCTTTTTTTCCTATTAATTTCTCCCCCAAACACTTTTCTCTGTAACCTAGTTTGTTTTTCATTTTTCCTTTATGTGAGATGTTAAAAAGTGTCTTTGAATGGAAAGAAAATAAAAGATATAAAGAAAGGAAAAAAAAGGAGAAAGGAGAAAAAGAAAAAGGAAGAAAGAAAACTAGGATGGAAACTTTTCTTAGTTGTTAATGTTCATGATTATCTCAGCCTTAATGGCTTCCCAGCCCACAGCTGCATGCATTGCAGAAAGCCTTGGTACACAGATTAAAGTAAATTTTCAGAAAGGTGAGGAGAAGGGACTACTCTTTTTTACCCACACAACAAAAAGATGAACAGGCCTTCTTCGAATGTAAATCTCCCCAGTTCTACCATGAATACGAGGTAGCAGTATTCTTTTAAAAGAGGCCTTCCCACTCCAAGCATTATTCTTCTCTCTGTGGCTTTCAGCAAATGGTGAAGGCTTGTTTTGCCAATTTTTCAACCCTTGCATCATGCTAAGACACCACGTCAGCATTCTTATCCCATTCCCCAGAAGGTGGCAGGTTGCTCATTAAGCACACAGAAGGGGGTGTATTTTCTTTTCACCACTCTATTTATCATATCTTTTCTTGGGAGGGAAATCTAAATGTCCCTATTCACCTTGAGTCTTCTACGAAATGGAAAGAGCTTTGCTAATATCCTCCCCAGAACCCTCTGATTTCATTCACAACGTGACATAAGAGCCCAGAGTTGTACTTTTTCTGTCATTAATCCTACCGCAACATGCTGCAGTCATTAAGGTGGTTACTTACCAGCTCCCTCACTGATGAATACACAGAAAGGAGTAGAAAGGAAAGTTGGCAGGGTCCAGGACAAACGATAGCAGAAACTGGGAATAGAGACCCAGCTATTCTTACTATGGGGGAGTCATTTCTCCTGTGTCAACACACAGCCCACAGGGCAAGGTAATTTTACCATTTTATGATCTACTGTGCTTGGCATTTGTTCTGGCACTGGAGGCTGCGTCTATTTTGGGGATCGGTTGTGTATTCCCAGATTGCCATTTTCCTCTGCCTTTCTCTCCGTTAAATATTCTACAGTATATTATCACTTCATTTTACTTCAGTTATTTCCTCTGACAGTGGTGCGGGGCAGTCTGGACTCAGAGTCACTTCCTCTCTCAAATGCAATCTGTCTAAATGTCAAAAAGGGAAAGAAAAAAAAAAAGTAGAACTCTTTAAAATCCCAGCAATCTGGCATTTCTGAGGAAATATTTGATAGGTGTTGCGTTCCCGAAGCTCTATTTGCTGGAGGCAGAAGGGTAAGGAGAGACGCTCAGGGTTGAAAAGACTGTTACATTTATGTTTAGTTTTTTCTAAAAAGTGAGACTGTGCTCTTAAAAGCCCCAGTCGCAAAAGCAAAAGCTGTATTGATATAAAGATATAGTTGTTTGTTTATTACGAATGTTTATTGGGCACAATTCTCCTAAACTATACCCACAGATGTGAGATGTCTGCTAATAAATTCGAGCAATGGCTTGGTCAACAATTTGATAAAATTCCCAAAGTTAAAAGATTACTATTTCTCCCTCCTCATCTCTCCTGCCCTTCCCTCCTCTTCTTGGTCCTCTCTTCTCTTTCCCTCTCCCTCTCCACCCCCTTTCTCCATGCTGAAAGATTGTCAAATCTCAGAAAAGGCCTTATTGAAGGTTTTGTTACTTGTCTTTTGGGATAAGTGTTGGCACTGAATATTTCTGGGCTGTTTCATACCATCCTAATTATAGGCTATCAGGAATAAAATTAGAAATGGCTTAACTAGGTCAACAGGATTCAGTGATAACATATTACTTTGTGGTGGACTATCTGGGATTAATGAAATGTTTTACCTAAAAGTACTTCTGTTAATAACATTCAGGAAAGCCCCTGTGCTTGGAAGCAGCAACGTATCTACTAATAATGCTGAATAACTCATGCCGCACAGAAACAGGATGCGTCTGTTGCACCACAGATTTCATAACTTTTAGAAGTCAGGGAAGCCTTTCATTCCCTTACTTGTTTCAGCAAGAAAAAAAAGTCAGGATAGCATGAAAGCAAGCATGTGAAAGGGAGAAGTCAGGCATGAAAGTAGGTGTTAAAGTACAATAACTCATTTAATGGTCAAGACCTTTCTAGAAGGTGTCCCCCCTACTGTCTCAAAAATGAAGAAACTCAGGCACAGTTAAAAACAACAATTTGCCCAAGATTACATCACCCATAAATAGCAGAGCCAGGATTATCATTTCTCAAGTGTTTCTTTATTACTAAAGTCCATATAATTTCCATATAATTAAACTCGGATCTCAAATCTTTTTCATCTTTCTTTAGGGATTTGCCTGCTTTCTAAGACTTGGAGCAGATTGTCAACTTTCAAAAGAATTGCCCACTCATCTGGCTAGAATGTACGCAAGGCAAAAGGAAAATTTATTCTGGATTATAAAAAACATCACTCATTTCATTTTCTATATCCCATAGACAAAGGAGTGCTGGCAAAAAAAAATTTTGGTAGTCTAATAAATATTTTCAATTTATTTATAATATAAATAAAATATTTTGAAATATTTTTAAACTTGAAGCTATTTTGCATTTAAGGACATTATGATCACCAAAGTTGTTTATTTCTAAGCATTGAAAAAGAAAGAGGATATATAAAAGTATCAGCCAAAATTCTGTATTAGGTTTCAGAACACTTTAACCCTAGCTTTAAAACATAAAATCATGTTTTTCTGTGTATTTTTAAAATCTATTGCCATGAAAGCATACAGGATCACCTTTGTTCAATTCATGCATGGCAAGTATGAACCTGATTTTTAAGGTTATCTTTGAATATATTTTTAAATCAATAAAATTTGCAAAGCAGTGTTTCTTATTTTTCAAGTTTGGCAGAGTTTTAATGAAAAATTCAGGGTCTTTTCCCATCCTTCTAATGTGGGGTTATTTTCCAGAAGAACTGCCAATGATTCAGTTATCTTCTTGGAAGAAGCAGAGTTGTTGGAGTCTCTCTCACTCCCCTCGCTTCCTTATGAGCTACTCCTTAATTGGACAGGAACAATTCTTTTCCCTTGGACTCACATAGCAGAGGCTATGTATTCGAGCCTGTTCTTTGCCTCTTTCATCCATGTTCTTCCTCTCTGACATGCCTGTACTCCGGACGGTTCCTTTTTTTTTTTTTTTTTAAGTCAGTGTCGCGCTGTGTTGCCTGGGGTAGTGTGTGTGGCGTGGCATAAGGGTTGCTAAAGGCAAACTACATCTCCGTGGGTGAAGCAATCCGCCGGCCTCAGCCGCCGGAGTAGCTAGGACTACAGGCATGCGCCACCATGCCCGACTAATTTTTTCTATATATTTTTAGTTGTCC